>VDFB02366805.1:0-25150 GCA_007258455.2 Sequoia sempervirens | reverse complement strand
CATGAACGATAACCAAGAAAGAACGAACAATAGGTATTTTTAGTAGATGTATTGATTGGAATTCATAGATTCTTTAACCGACACATACATATTTTGAGATACAAAAAATACATCAAAGAATGATTAAAAATATGCATAACAAATTTGTAATCAAGAGGAAACATAATTAAATTCCTAGATTTAAATCATCTCCTTTATTTCTCTGATGCAGATAATGAGCTCACAGACTCAGAATCATTATGTATAACAGAGTATGCTTGAAAAGAAAATAATCTGCCCCTTCTTCCTTAGGCCAACAACAGAAAAAAAGATCCCCCGTAACATTTCCCTTTTTCTTTTATAACTTCTCCCTCCTTAGCAAAACTGTTTCTTGATAGTTGGATTGTATTTTCATTGTAGGAAACTTTTAGAATTTCGTAACTGTTTCTTGGTCTTTGATTTCAATGAACCTTTCATATTTTTTTAATTAATTGTCTAAATACACTATTTGCTGATGTGGATAGCTTGTATTACATGTCCTCACTCCAAGAATATTAATATTACATGCCATTGATTTCCTAAAATAAACAAGATCAAACTTAATAGAATCCTCTTCATGGTATAGATTTAGACAGGTCGATACCTAAATTATGTGCTCTAAATTATTTATCACAGTCTACAATGTGAAGTTTGATTTTTTCATGTGGTGAAGTGATGCCTTAGGAAAATGTGTAATAGTGATCCACATTCTCATTATATTTTTTGTATCCATATTTTAATTTTTCTAACTTACAGGCACAAAACCTTTTGAAAGACTCTTCAAATGGAGCTAGCAATGTCACAAAATAGATTCAAAGTAACCATAACTCGTGTTTCTCCATGAAAGTCTAGCTCATCAGATTAGACAACATTGTTAGCCTGAGTTTCTTGGCCTTTGGAAAATCGTGAATCCCTCATATGTTCATCCTATCATCATTAAAATGTTTTTCCCAATCTAAACTCTTCAAATGTCAAGAATGTATTCATAAAAAACACTCCTACATGCTTTCCTTACAAGTTCCTCCTATTTCATTTGCTTTGTGGAATTTATGACCTCCATATATCAATTTACTCAAATTGAATTATTCTAAATTTGATTAGATTGTAAATAAGTTTTTCATCATTTGCATATTCATTACCGACTATAACCATAATATGAGTCTTCCTTCCCTCGACAGATGGTCCAAAAAGTAGTTCAACATTATTTCCTATGACTTGTTACAAGGTCTTAATCTCACTAACGACAGTGTAATGTTGTGCACTCTCTTATACCTTTGTGCCACATATCCCTACTTCTATATTTTGCTCTACTGAATGAGACTGCATTTAGTCATATGGTTTATAAGCTTTGTCTCTCTTTTAGCCTTCTTAATTTATTCGTAACATCTAAGTTTTGCATCTTCATTTGATTCAAATATTCATAACATGTTGATCTTACCTTAATTATGTGATGTTCCAAAATTATTTCATTTCTTGCAATGACATAATGTCTCTGTCACTCAAAACATTATCTTCAAATCTTCACATATTATGCACCATTACTCAACATGCACCTCTTTGTTTCTATGTTGGTATCAATCACCCGAACCGTTAGTACTTCCATAGGCAATAATAATATGGTGAACTTCCTACCTTTATCATGCGACAAAGGAGATCCCATAGTGCTTTGTTCTTGTTTTTTACCATGAAAATGAACATCCCTATTCTAGGGCTAAAGCTTATCAGGATTGTAAACAAATCATCATCTTTATACTCCCTAAAATAATCACAGGATTTTCCTCATCCCTTGACTTGTGATGGGAATTTAAAACTCTTAAAAATGGGTGTGGGTGGACACAATATTTGAGAAAGAGAATTATTTGAGGAAGATGACCTTCCATAATAATCAACCATACATATCGCAGTATCTCATGATGATTGGTCCAAGCCGTTTCTCATGCCAAGTTGATGATATTGTTCCTTCCACAAAATCGATAATGGTCAACACATTTTCTTATCCCAAATACTCCAATACTGCCCAACCTTTCTTAGTTCTTTATGTTGGTGGGTAATGTACGACACCTGAAATATAAGGTCTCCACTGAGACTTTAAAATGTTCTTCATCTAACTTCCCTTTGTACAGGTTTCAAAATATAGCAACAAACTTTTCATAATTTTTATAACTATGCGAGCGACATTTTCTATGGTTCTTATAACCATTGCAGTGCCCCTTTTGGTGGTTCACGTAACTATTTCAAACATCACCCATAGTAATGAAACTCATACAAAGCACCATTAACTTTATTTCTTTTTCTTTACATGACTTTTGGCAGCCTTTTGACATGTTACCACAACTTTCACTTTCTTTGCCAACCGTTTTATGTTGATTATTTTACTTGTAGATTATTTAATCGATGTCCTTCCAATAGCCTTTGACAATGATTTGGGAAAGAGTCGCCATTACTAATGTGAATGCTTTGAATACAAAGCTCGAGGGAGCTATCCAATCTTACAATTAGTCGTGAAAAAAAACTTTTGAATCGGTTTCACTTCAACAAAGAAAGACTGTGCTCAAAGATATATGGATCCTCATCCAAATATGCATTCTTTAATAAATTTATAGTTCATCATTCGTTCTCTTAATCATAATATTCTCATGCTTCCTCTCTAATTTGTTCGAAACAATAAGACAATTAATCTCTTTGAAACCTGTGTCACAAACGACTTAGGGAAATAATTATACTGTTATCAGACTTGTGGAGTTGGGTTATGGGGTTCATCATCACTCATTGAAATCTCTAGTCCCAGAAGAAAATGTTCCATTAATAATCTTCTTGAAAATATTTTCTCTAACCCACTCTAAAATCACTTCATCCATACCCACATTCACTTCAACTACTATTTTCCCTTGGTTAATAACTACTTCCATGATAGTTAGTATGTTGTTATACATAGTCTATACAAATGTGCCTATCTGGCTGAAATTGTATCTCCCATACTTATCAAATACTTAAAACTCAACAAAAAGAAAAGGAATATTGAGAAATTTTATGCATCTTCAATGTGAGCCTGTGCCTAGTTTTCAAAAATGGCAGAAGTCTTAGAATAATGTACTAATCAATCCAGCCGACGATGGAGATATGAACAGAGGTAAAATCAATGTTAGGGGTTTAGTGATTTCTTGAATCCATTCTCATAACCATTTGGATTTTTTATACCACGTGATGATACTCTACACCCACGCTTGGCAAGTATGCAAATTGCCTTCACAAAACTAATGAAAAATGCTTACCTTTGACTCCTTCCTTTTCAATGCAATGGTTTCACATCCTACAAAATGCAAAGAATACCAATAACTTCCCTTATGTTTGTGTGAACACTCGCATAATTGGTAGAGACTAAATCTTCACTATTCATAAGTGAATGCTCCAAAAATCTATTTTGGAATCCGAAATTGATTCTCTAATGCTCTTGCTAGTCTCTTCAAAGAAGGTAGTCTGACACCAACTTGTCTTGATGCTTGATGATGTTGATAGAATGCAGGGTCTTTCTCTCTTAATACTTTCAAGAGTCCCTTTCAAGATAACAAATAAGTTTCTTGAGAGTTCATGAAAATAGGTCCTACTGTCTTCATATGCCAAATTAATTTGAAACACTTTGCACATACTCAACTTTGATCATAGGCATTGAGGAAACAACTTTGCATAACCAACATAGGTTTAACTGATAGGCAATATTTTTAAAAAAAATTCAATAACCAAAAATGGGGGTAACAAAGACCTTACAGGAGTTTTTGTATCACTGCTTAGCCCACAAGGCCCATTGAACCGACACACCATCTAAAATTCTCTATGCTCACTGGCTTCATCAGTGCATCTGTAACATTCACCAAAGTGTCCAAATTTTTAAAGTTCACCTTTCCATCTTCCACCATATAACAAACAAAATGAAACTACACATCAATATGCTTTGTTCTGGCATGGAATGTAGGATTCCTCGCTAAACATATAACACTTTGGATGTCACAACAAATAGTAATTTGTCTTCCATTAAAACCAATATTCGAACATAATCTCTTAAGTCAAATGGTTTCTTTACAAGCACGAGTAGTTGTCATGTACTTTGATTTTGTAGTGGGAAAAGCAACTACAGTCTGTCACTTACTCATCCAAATTATAACACCACTGAATATCATGAAAGCATATCCATTGGTGGATCTTCTATAGTCAATGTCACTCTCCCAATATAAATCCACATATCCATGAATTCTCACTAAATGCCGAGGTCTAGTAGGATAACCATGAAAACACATGACATACTCAGAATCACCCCACAATCACCTAAACACTCTCTTTATTGCATCTTAGTGCACATGTCCAGGATTAGCCATAAATCAGCTAAGGACTCCCACTGCTTGGGAAATGTCTGGCCTTGTACAAACCATAGCATACATCAAGATTTAAAAAATACTTGCATAAGGAAATTTGGTCATGTCCTCCATCTCAATAGGATATTTTGGACAATCCTCTACATAAAGCTCTGTTCCCTATACAATTGGAACAACCATCTATCTACAAGTAGTTATGTTGAATCTCTCTAACACAAAGTTCACATACTTAGTCTAGCTAAGCCAAATATTTTTGTTAGCTCTAGCTATTCTAATCTCAATCCCTATAATATACCTCACTGCACCCAGATCTTTCATCTTGAACATTGTTGACAATTGAGACTTCAAATATGAAATCATACTTTTGTCATTCCCAACGAATAACATGTCATCCAAATACAAGACAATAATGAGAATGTGACCATTATCAGTCTTATAATAGACACAATGGTAATATTTGGATCTCAAAAATCCTAAGGACAACATATAGGTGTCGAATTTATAGTACCATATCTTAGGAGATTGCTTTAGACCATACAAATATTTTCTCAACTTGCACACTATATTATCTTTACCTTTCACAATGAAATGCTCTGGCTATGACATATAAATTTACTACTTCAAGTCACCATGAAGGAAAGTTGTCTTCACATTCATTTACTCAACTTCCAAGTCATAAGCTATCACAAATGATAACAAGAATCGAATGGATGTTAGCTTGGCTAGAAGAGAGAAAATCTCCCCATAATCAATTCCCTCCACTTGGGAATATCCCTTTGTGACTAACCTTGCTTTATGCTTCTCAACACTACCATGAGCACCCAATTTCTTCTTGAACACTCATTTGCATCCAAGAGGTTTCCATCCATCAGGAAAAAGGTACTAGATCCCTTGTAGCATTTAGTTTTTCAATGCAACCATCTCTTCATTCATGGATTCCATCCAGGAATCTGCATCATGTATACACATAGCCTATCTAACTATTCTAGGCTCATCAATGTTAGAAATAGAAGTCTGCACTAGGTGTAGTAGTAGTCCAAGTAAGTGGACCAAGAAGGGTGCCAAGGTCATGGGTATGAGTGATGTTGGATGTGTAGACATGTAAAATATACTGATTGATCTCGTGCACTTGATCCTGATTACTAACACCGCTTTGTCCTAAATCATCCCCTTGCTAATCGTTTAATCGAATAATTTGTATTGGATTAAATTCATCACATTTCATTTCTATTTAATTAAATAATTCATTTTATTTGATTAAATCTCTAAAGTCATCCTTTTAAATTAAATAAATTAAAACTTATTTGATTTAATCTAACATCATCCCTCTTTAATTAAATAAATCAAAATCTTTTATTTAATTAAATCTAAATCATATTCCTCTCAACTTTGATTTAAATCAATCCAAAAATCTAAATCAAATGGTCACATCAACTAATCTCCTATTAAATTAATCAAATCCCGATTAATTTAATTCTAATCACCTAAATCCTCTAGATTTTGCAACTTGCACAATAAATCAATTTATTTGATTTATTATTTCTTCTATTATCATTCAAAAGGGCATCAAGATGGAATATTCTTCAAATTTGAATTTTCCCTCCCACATGTCTTATCTTCCAACATGGCATTAACTCCTCTTACATTGTCTCTTACATGTCTCCCACTTGTTATTTAACTCATCTTTCATCCCCCCTAAACATGTAATTTCATCAAATTCAAATTTCAAACTTGCACATTGATCAAAATGTGCACATCCCTCATCCATTCTCATCTTGACAAGTGGAACTTGGCCATTGGTTGAAAATTAGTCCCACATTGCTTCATTTTGGGTATTTCTCCATCTTGTCTTTCTATAAATAAGAGGTTTCTTTCCTCATTTCATCATCCACAATTTGAGCAAAGTTATTATACTCAAATCCATACTCAAGCTTTAGCATTTTCGTCCATTTTATCAAAGCATAGCTAGGTTATTGTAGGTTTTCTCCATGGAGTTCATTTGAAGCAATCACCAAGTGGATCACATCTTCATCAAATCATCAAAGCTTGCATAGGAGTTGGGAAAGGGCCAATTTCCACATCAAATTGGCACCAACTCCCCCATAAGATCAAGAGTTTGCATATTCTCAATAGGATTTAATCTATTTCATTTCTTTTATATTGTATCCTTGCTTTCATTTTTGGAATATGGTTAAATGGATTTTATGGGGAACTTGGATCTTAACTTGCATTGGAATACTCTAATGTGCTTGTTTGTTGTTTATTGCAAGTACTAGGATCTTGGTTTATACATTTGGCACTAGAAGGAGGGAAAATATCAAGTTCTTAACACATTTTTTTGACAAAATTCCATGGTTTTTTGTTGATGTTTTGTGTCTATAGGGAACAAAGCCGCTAATAGTCCAGCGGCGCCATACAACACTGCTTCAAACTCCAAACTCGCAACTAAGTTCTTCTCGTCAAGAAATTCAAATTTTCAAACTGCACCGCTGACCTTTTCAAACTACGTCGCTTTTGATTTATCGCCTTTGCACTCAATCTTAAAATGGTCGTATCTTGGTCATTTTTTTGTCTTTTTCAGAGCTTTTTTTTTAAAAATGGGGTAGAATTCTATAAGCTATCCAATGGTGTAGGTGTTTCTCAACTTTGATAGGGTTAAAATTTTCAAATTTTCACCTAATGTCAAATCACAATGAAACTTGGTCTAAATTTTAGGGTTTTTATGCTTAATAATTTATCTAACCCTCATATATTCTTGTTTCTTGATTTCATCTAACATTTGGAGCTTGTATTGCAGGTTTTAAAGGATCATGGAGCATGGAAATCAAAGAAAAATCATTATCACATCATTGTATCAAGTGTTTTTGAACACTTTGGGGAGCAATTATAATCCCACTTCTAAGGATTTTACCCCTTCAAGCTCTTATGACTCAATAGATTTCAATTTCAGTTTAAAATGAACAAGACAAAAGGTTAAAAAGAACTTTAGGAAGACTTATTAGATTTTGTTAAAGGTTAACAATTGAGCAAACAATTTTCATCTTTCATTTTGGTGCACTAAAAAGAATCAAATCATTGCTTTGTGGACTTAAAATGAACAAGTGCTTCTTTTTTTTGTAATTACTTACTCAAAGTAATATCATTAAAATGATGTATGTGCTTCTCTCACACCTCACGATGATATTGAGAATCAAAAGGCCTTTTGGTGACATTAAGTTGCGTAAATAATTACCCACACACCTCAATTTGGACTTTAAAATTGAACAAATCTTGTGAGTGTGAGTATAATACATTGTGTGTGTTCTCTCTTTGTTTATAAACAAAGATTGATCGAACTACGGATGTGTTTGCTCACTTTTGTGTTATCTTAGAGGGCCTGCCTTGTGGGAAAAATTAATCACCCAAGGGAACAACCCAACCAGGAACACACTAAAGCCAAACAACTTCCACCTGGGATATAAGTGTGGGTACTTGAAGAAACACAAGTATCACAAGGATTGTTTCAACGAGAAGGGAAAAAATGGTGTCTCGCTACATGGATGATCCCCCACGAACAGAATGCCTGTATTAAAACCCCATGTTTAGAAAGGCCAAAATCCTTATCTATTTGTTGGTGCAAGAACGGTCGTTCTAAAGCCGCCCCACACTTTTACTGATTTTAGTAGAAATGGAAAGTATGCCATGGGAGATTCATCGGTACTGATGCTTGGATGACCTGAGAAGCGAGTGCACTGTAAGGGGGAGTCTGTGTGGTCAAGCATCTAACCATTCGCCAAAAGTAGGTGTAGCTAGACTTGTCCAAGTGGGGACTCAACATATATTGTCTTTCATCCATAGGGTTGTGCATGTTCTTGGAAACAAAACACTTTGCTTGATTGAAAACATTGGAAGAATAAACATTTGACATGCGCATCAAAATTCAAACCCTTTAGGAGGAGCAAATACCCTTGAAGAAATTAAGTGCTATTGCTTTCCCTTGGGATTCTCATCCTTAGAGGCTTCTAAGTATTTAAATTTTCATCTCAATTTGCTCTTACTAAAGTCAACATTAGGAAATTTTTTCCTTCATTTCCTTGATTTCCACATAAGGGACTTTGTGGGATGAAAAGAAGTCGGGACATTAGACATCTAGTTTGAAAAGCTAATCAAAAAAGTGTTTCTGGTAAAAGCAACTCATTAATCAAGATGAAATTAATTGAACCCCACACATGTGCTTGTGTATCTTTTGTCATATGGTTTTTCATGCAAACATTGGTCTTTTAGTTTGAACTATTTTTTGGGAAAAACATGTTCTTCAAAACCTTGGTCTTGTAAACAAGTCTCTCTTAGGTTCATTTAGGATCAAAACAACCAATCATTTCATCCATCTCAAACATCAATCAAATCCCATCTCACAAACAACTTTTGAATCATTGAAAAAATCATTCATACTAGACTTTTGGTAAAATCCTTCAAATAAACATCAAAATCTCCTTGTTTGGCTAAGTGTGTGTGGATGAATCCTTCCTCATACACCTAGTTAAATTATCATCTTGTGGACAAGTTTATTCCAAGACAACATCTAACCTCTTGGATTTTATGAGTTCATTATCAAATCCAAATAAAATCCAAATCCAAATAAAATCCAAATCGAAAATTGAAATCAAAATCCAAATCAAATCCAAAATCCAAAATCCAAAATCCAAAAGTCCTAAAGAATAGTATCTCCTCCAAGGGTCTTCAAAATTCAAACACTCATTTCATTCACCCCTTTCATCCTTCATCTCATCATTGGTCCTAAATCCTTCAAAGGTCAACAAGGTCAAAACACAAAGAAAAACATGGAATATAAACTTGATCCATACATTATGAGTGGTCTAAATCAACCAAACTTTCAAAACCTTACAATATTGATGGATTATCAAAACTCACATTTATACAATCCATACATGGGATCATTATATCCTACAAACCTCAATGGTACAACAAATGCGAGTATGCCCAATCTAAATTTTGGAACACCTTTCCATATGGCAGATTTGAATCAAATCCAAACCTACAAATCTATCAACCACACAATCAATGCATGAGCCTTCAACAAAGCAACATTATCCCATCAAATCCATACATGAAAAATGTGAATATACTAAGTACAACTTTACCAAACATGACCATTTTGAATCCACACTTGGTAAAATTTGGGATAGATATGTTTGCAAATCATACAAATGTTGTTCAAAGTCCAAACAAGATGTTAATGACTGCATTTATTGATCCAAGTCAAGGTAACACCATGCAAAATCAAAGTTACCTAAATCAAGGCAAGGGCATTACCAACCACAACAATGTTCAATTTCAACCCATAATACCAAATCTAAGCATCATCCCAAATTAGAATGTAGTCTAAAATCAATCACCACATCTCAAAGATCAATCACCACATCTCCAAAATCAATCATCACAAGGTCAATTTAAAGTACAAGTCTCACAGGGTAACAAACAAAAATACACACCACTTTGGAAACCAATCGAATTAGTCATGCAACAGTTGGTGCAGGAAAATCTCATTAAAATACATGTCTATGAGAACTATCAAGAACCCTTGGTAAAACCGCCTTGGTATGACGAGAAGCACCTTTGTGATTTTCACAAAATAAAGGGACACACAACATCAAATTGCATTCGACTCAAAAATATCATCCAAGACCTTATTGATCAAAAAATAATAACTATTGGGGACAATGGTGAAGATTCAACCACTAGTGATAGCATTGACAATATCCTCACCACAATTGTTGAAAACAATGATTAAGATCTATCCATAAATAAGAACCTTGAAGATGTTTATACCTCATCCAAAGATCAACTCAACACGTATCGAGAGTCACTTTTTGATCATGATAAGAATCCCTCAACAATATTCGACAATGATCTATTTCAAGGAGTGTTAACATTATTTGATCCTATAATCAACGATCCTTCCACCAATGATCATTTTGACAATACCTCTACATCATCCAATGAGTTAGAGGACATATCTTAAGAATTTATTCCAAAGCATGATCAACATCTATCACCAAAGTCTATCAATGGTCCTTTACAAGACATATTGACATCCTTTGACCTCATGGTTACAGATATTGAAGAAATCCTCAACTCAACACTTGATCCAAGTCCACTCAAAGATCAAGAGGATATTGAGCCACTTGCCATGCCTAATGAATATGTCCAAGAACCTTTTGTAAGCAATCCATCTTGTGAAATTGACCCATGTCAAGAACTTGATCCAAAGTATGTTAACATCAATTCCAACATTAATCAAGATCAAGAATTCGTATCTCCAAGCAACTACAATGATCTAATGGACACTCTCCTATCTATACAAGATGTCACAAATGATGATCACATCCACATAGCACATACTCCTCCATCTACCCACAAGATGCTTTCTTTGGAGGGACACATAAATGATCTTCATTCAAAACAAGGTTCCTTTACTCCTGACATTACTACACAAAAAGAGCAGGTTATTGATTCCTACAGTCAAAATAAATTGTCAACATTAGAATTAGATATATCCCAAATTCAGACTGAGGACATCATGTATGAAGATATCCAACATTATCCACTCAAAGAAATAGGTAAAAAAAACATGACATTCTGGAGTTAGTAGAGCAACAAATTGAAACAAAATCATTTGCAGTGGTCATTTATCAGAGAATGCTTATTGCACAAGACATCTCAAAACAGGAAGAATCAAGGAACAAAGGTGCTACTACTACCATATTGAGGGCAACTATGTCTGAAGCAAATGTCAACATAGGGAGCATGCAAAATCCTTATGATGAAACCAATGCCAATACTAAAACCAACCACATCACGAATCTTCATCCACCCATCACCCCATCCAAAAATTGGGACCAATATCAAAATAAAGATTTGGATCAAAGCACGAAGAATGTTATCAAAGAAAAAGAAGTGAAGGAGCATAATGGACAAATCAAATACACTTGGATACCAAAGAATACAAGGAAAGATTATCCCTATTAAAATCCATTAGTCAAAGAAAGTATGGGGAAAAATAAAAAAGGGAAGAGTATCCATCAAAGATGTCCACAAAAGAAAAAGCAAGCTTCTAAAGCGACGTACAAAGTATATCAAGCAATTGGTCCTAATTCCATGCACACTTCTGTATCCACACATCATTGCTCATCTTCCCAAGTTTGGAGAGTCAAAGGTTCCAAACTATCAACCAATCCATCTTTTATTCCTAAACACACTCCATCCATGCCTCCACGGATGATATCCAATTCTCATATTGACCATGTATTAGCAGCCACCTTTCATCATAAGGATTCAGAAGGCACTTTATCATGATGTGCGCACAAAGTCAAAGTTAACTTTGGTATCAACAAAGTCGATCAGGAATGTCAAAATTTGTATTCAAGTGCACGTATCTTGGCAAAGCAGCTTCTTCAAGCAAGATATCGAGGGCACATCATGACAAAAGCATCTACATCGACACCACTAGGTGGTTCAACATGAGCTTAAAATATTTCACAAAAAAAACAAACAAAAAGAATAAAAAAATATGAAAATCCAAAAAAAATAGAAAAAAGGATTGAAAATAGTAAAGAAAAAAATCGTCCTCCAGTGAAAACCACTATGGTGGCGCTTTGGACAGGTACCATGACGAGAACTTGGCAAACAGGCATCATGTGTAGAATCGAGCATCTACGTGCGCCACTTCAGGTGAAAGTATCTCATCCCATCCATAATAAATCCAACATTCTATCCATCTTATCCATAATAAATCCATTCATCCATAAACCATTTATCCAATCCATTTTCATCCATCTGCATCCATCTTCCACATTATCTTGACCTTGGCAAAGTTTGGTGCACACTTTACACTTGCTTATGGTAAATGGTAAACATCTTGACATGGGTCATTTTCATTGATCCTATCTTACCCAACGTTATCTAAGCCATGCAACATTATCCAATGAGCATTCTTTATCCAAACACCTTATCTTATCGCAAGATAATCTATATCCCTCCATTCATACATCTATCCCAACATCAACCCATGGCATTTCATACATTGCTAGACACTGGGGGTAGCTATTTACATCTTGCTTTGGGAATAAATATTGATCTATATCTTCCAACTTATGTGGTGATCCAAACATTGGAAAACATGAAATCAAATTGGTCAAAGAATTTGTGAGCCAAAAAATCCAAATCACTAGCCCATGGCATATTTTGACAAGAAGATGTTCCTTATCAAGCTTTATCTTTCATCAAACATCAATCCAAACAATCAATATTAGACACATCTAATTTGCACGTCAAACGTCACATGAAATCATTCAAACAACTTTTGTTCCAAGCCAAGCTTCATTAATCTTGATCAAATCAAATCTAATCAATCCATCATCATCTTGGGATATCCTTCCCAATCCTTGTGTTGCTTAAACACTATCCTTGCATTGTTGTGTATCCTCAACAATGTTATCATCATCAATCCATTTATTCGATTAATCAACCTTAGCTTAGTTTTCAACAAAATCCCAAAACAAAGCGATATCATCATGCATATCCATATCCAAATCATCAAAATCATGTGAAAATCCAAAAACATCCAAAACATATCAAAAATCCAAAAACACTCAAAAGTCGATAAAAACATAAAAAACACACTATCTGAAACTCGTTGTCTGAGCTTAAATGTAGGAAAGGATATTTGATCATCCCCGAGACACAAAATCAAAACATTCATAAAATCTCATAAAAACACAAAAACATTTGAAAATTTGGAAAATCAAAACATTTGTAAAATCTTGAAAAATACCAAAAATAGCCTCAAAATATTTCAAAACACCAAAAACATCCAAATATTTAAAAAATCCATCTGCCCCATTTCACTTCACCACAATAATCAATCATCCATAATAAATCAATCATCACCTTCATCCTTTGGCAACACAAACAGAAACAAGTACAACATTTGCAAAAGCAAGCTTCAAATGCAAAATCAAAATCGAAACAACAAACTTTTAAATGCAAAAATCATTCACAAACATGTCAATCGACCTTATATCAACAACCTTTCAAACAACCTATCAACTTTCCACCATCCACTAACATGTCCTAGGATGCATCCTTCCTACAATGGGCATTATCTTTGGCAAAATCACTTTGGATTCTTATCCTAATCAAAACAAATCCCTTTGGCTAAAGGTATGAAGAACATTGGCTTGTTTGTGTACTTGATCTTTTATTTTTTATTTATCTTATTGGGCTCATTCCAATGACATCTCGATGATGTCCAATCAAAACGATCTAGAGAGAAAGGAATAGGGTATTGATCATTATCTTTTGTTTGTTGTGCTTGTTGGACGTTCTTGTAATATAACTTGGTGAATACTGCTTTGTTAGGTATGTATGGAGGTGTTTTGGGAAGCCTGTTGACTATTGCATTGATAGGTTATACCTTTCTATGTTTTGTGAGATGTTTGAAACTTCGAAGTGCATCCTAGCAAGGTTTATGTATGTGGGGTGTGAACAAGAATACTCCTATCTGTTTGTCGAGTCAAATTCCATCGCACTAGGTACAACGCCATCCTGGTTCTTTATTCCTTGATACATCATACCTATGTGTGTTATAAAAAATAAGGTAATTGGCCCTTTTAAAATCCCAACTCCTCAGTGTGCATTATCATCATCATCATCATCATTAAAGTTGGCTTGTTGGATTCTCTTGTCATTGTCTTATTTCTTCTTACTTCCCTTTGCACTAACATGGTACCATGACAATTAATCATAAATCACCACTATTGCATCTATCCTACATCCACAAACCATCAGCATACTGGATAATGCATATCATATCATATAGAAAGCATCAATCATACCACATGCATTGCATCTCCATCATTGCATAATATATATTGGTTATTCTAGGCATCTCATAAACCATACATTTATCATCCACTGCATAATCATAAAAGCATCATCATATCATATCATGTACATCCATATCATCCATGCATCATCATATCATCCATTACATATAAACATCATATTCATCTCATTTATATCATCAATAATGTAACTATCATGGTACAAATCATGATCAAGTGTGTGTAATATATCAAAGTAGACATGAGGTTACCCATGGCCGATGACTATCTACATCATCAAATCTGTCTACATCAAACATTCGAGTTGAACTAATATTGAACCTCTTTGTCACGAGATTGACCCTCAAATTGAACTTTTCACTCAATCTCTCGAGGGGGCATTGTACCAACATAATTCTTTTGCTGGGGAAGCAATGGGGCATCCGAAAAAAATAGTTTTTTTTTGAATTTTGATCATGGCAAGGTTATTCTTTGAAGCAACGTAGCAAGTACATTGCTTCAAAGAGGGGAAAAATGTAGACACACAAAATATACTGATTGATCTCGTGCACTTGATCCTGATTACTAGCATCGCTTCATCCTGAATCATCCCCTTGCTAATCGTTTAATCGAATAATCTGTATTGGATTAAATTTATCACATTTCGTTTCTATTTAATTAAATAATTCATTTTATTTGATTAAATCTCTAAAGTAATCCTTTTAAATTAAATAAATTAAAACTTATTTGATTTAATCTAACATCACCCCTCTTTAATTAAATAAATCAAAATCTTTTATTTAATTAAATCTAAATCATATTCCTCTCAACTTTGATTTAAATCAATCCAAAAATCTAAATCAAATGGTCACATCAACTAATCTCCTATTAAATTAATCAAATCCTGATTAATTTAATCCTAATCACCTAAATCCTCTAGATTTTGCAACTTGCACAATAAATCAATTTATTTGATTTATTATTTCTTCTATTATCATTCAAAAGGGCATCAAGATGGAATATTCTTCAAATTTGAATTTTCCCTCCCACATGTCTTATCTTCCAACATGGCATTAACTCCTCTTACATTGTCTCTTACATGTCTCTCACTTGTTATTTAACTCATCTTTCATCCCCCCTAAACATGTAATTTCATCAAATTCAAATTTCAAACTTACACATTGATCAAAATGTGCACATCCCTCATCCATTCTCATCTTGACAAGTGGCACTTGGCCATTGGTTGAAAGTTAGTCCCACATTGCTTCATTTTGGGCATTTCTCCATCTTGTCTTTCTATAAATAAGAGGTTTCTTTCCTCATTTCATCATCCACAATTTGAGCAAATTTATTATACTCAAATCCATACTCAAGCTTTAGCATTTTTCATCCATTTCATCAAAGCATAGCTAGGTTATTGTAGGTTTTCTACATGGAGTTCATTTGAAGCAATCACCAAGTGGATCACATCTTCATCAAATCATCAAAGCTTGCATAGGAGTTGGGAAAGGGCCAATTTCCACATCAAATTGGCACCAACTCCCCCATAAGATCAAGAGTTTGCATATTCTCAATAGGATTTAATCTATTTCATTGCTTTAATATTGTATTCTTGCTTTCATTTCTATTTTGGAATATAGTTAAATGGATTTTATGGGTAACTTGGATCTTAACTTGCATTAGAATACTCTAATGTGCTTGTTTGTTGTCTATTGTAGGTACTAGAATCTTGGTTCATACTGGAGGCATGGAGAAAAGAGTGCCAGGGGTGTGTAGTTGAGTTAGGGAGTAACTCCTATGAAGCTAGGGAGTTGGTGTTAGAGCTTGGAGCTCCTCTAATGGTCAATCGGGTTGGTGTTGAAGCATGGAAGTGAAGGGGTGTTTGGGACACTTAAGAGTTGGAGAGGTCATGGGAAGAGCTGCATGTGTGCTATTTCGTAGTGCATGTGCAAAAGTTAGAGTCCTTAAGTGGAACTACAGAGTTGGGGAAAGGCATAGTCTGAGGATCAGAAAGGGCTTGTCCGAAGAGGAGGTTGTGAGTATGGTTTTTCAGTACCACACGAGGGTTGGAAATGTTGAAGAAATTTTTTTAGTCACCCCAGCTCCATGATAGTTGGTATCAGAGCTGTGGGACAATAGGAAGAGTGGAGTTTGGGACTCCCCAATACCAACGAAGTTGGTATCAAAGCATTAAAAGGGTTTTGGAACTCCCCCAAAAGGAGTAGCTAGGTTGCTCAAAGGCTAAGAAGAGATCCATGTTGAGGTGGTTGGGCTACCAAGTGGTCAAGAGGGACTATAAAAGGGGATGGTTTGCATTTGGGATGATGAAGTGGAGCCAGGGGCCTCATTCCAAAGTATAAGAAGTGCATGTAGACTAGGTGATCAGTTGGGCATAGTCATCAAAAAGGAGGGTGGATAAGCTAGACATGTTCACAAGTGAAGTGTTGCAGAGGAAAAATGTAGCTAGTGTGGATCAGGGATCTAGAGGTCAATTTGATGAGGGAGAAGGACAATGGTCAATGTCCATGGCCGAGTTACAGGGTGGTAGTTTTTTTGGTTGAAGCTGTGGGTCTGAATGTTTCTAGTGTGGTAGTATGGGATGTCGGGATCTAGCAATGTCTTGGAGGGTGGTATGAGACATCCTTCATTGCATGCTTTGACCGTGGTGACAAGCTGGATTTAGTTAGAATGGACTATGCTAAGTGGAGCAAAAATGTGGAAATATTGCACACAAGGAGCCTCAATAGTTCATGGTGAGTGAAGTTGGCGAGGTGTGAGTCGGTATTGAATAGGGTTCAGTGCTAGAAATGGGTATGCCAAGAAAGTTGGTTGCCAAGTTGATGCAAGTGAGTGCCAACAGTTGGACTCAAAGTGGGTGTCAAAAGGAGTGGTGCCCTGACCAAATGGGATTTGGAGCATTAGGTAGGAGGTTTTAGATATGAGCTCAAGAGTGGAGCCCATATGTGCACAATAAACTCTTGTTGGGAAGTTGACTGGATGAAATCTAGGAGACAGTTGTGGCCGCAGTGACTTGTCTAGGGGATACGAGATCACCTTGGAAGTCAAGGAAGTCGATAGGGCTGCAGTGTTGTTGGTATTGATTTGTGCTTTTGGCTAGGCACAAGTTCAAGTGTAGGAAAATTGGTGAGATGGTGTGGCATTTTCAGGGTTGCAAAGGTCTAATTGGGGGACTAAGTTGCTTGGAATAGCACATTGCAGGGGCATGTAAGACCAGTGTGTCAGGTTGGACTTGACAAGTGAAGGAATGAGGGACCTAATTCAGACTCAGAGTTTAGGGTGTAGGATCATGTCTGGGACAATGGATCCAAGATGAAATTGAAGTGGTGTGTTAAGCCTAGAGTTGGGAACTTAAGATGCGACCGAGTCACAAAGGGAAAGGCAAGGGAAATGAGGAAGTACCTTGCCCACATTGGATGTGGATTGCTTGGAGCAGTAGAACTTCAGGGAAGTTGAGCTGATAGGGTGGCAAGTCGGATTGGTAGCTACAGGGGTAGACCAAGAGACAATGTCACAAGATTAGAAAACCATTGGGAGAAGAGTCTTGGAGACTTGGATAGTGGTGCATGTCAGATTGGACTTGACAAAAGGCAGGCATGGGGTATGTCTGGAGGTGATGCCAAAACAAAAGGATTATGGGTGGAACCAAGTTGGCGAGTGGATGTCGGTGCAAATAAGCATGGTAAAGGAATTTGACACAAAAGGTAGGTTTATAGAGAGATGTTAGTTGCTTTGGGTTGTAGTGTTGCGAGCAGGGAGTAGGTGTAGGGCACACCACAAGGCAAAGTAATGGGCAAGCAAATTAGCTCGACATATTAAGGTGGACAAATCGAGTGTAGTGTTGAGAATGCAATTTAGAGTAGGGTGGCTTCTGGGAAGTGCACCAAGGTAGACTCAAGGTGAGTTTGTGAGTACACCAAGATGGTGGAAAAAGAGTTGTGATGAAGTATTGAGTGATCATTGGACACAGGAAGTGTATCAATGTGCATATGTTGTAGACTAAGAAAAGGGTGGATGTAGGGCATGCCACAAGGTCGAGTTTCTCTGGGTTGAGTTGTTGGTGATAGGAAATGGGTGTAGGGCATACCATGAGATTTTCCAGTAGGCAATTAGAGTGATAATGGAAGGAAGCCATGAATCCAAAGGTTGAAACTGTGAACTTGGGAAGCCATAAGGGGAATGCTAGTTAGTGGAGGCCAGATCTTTAGGGTGGCTAGATACAATGGGCTTGCACAATAGGGTTAAAGGCAGACAGTTCTTTCAACGGATTCAGGTTTGGAACCTTGGGCATTGGATGTTGGAAGATAAAAGGGGTGGTATCAACGAGGATGCCCCAAATGAGGATAAAATTTAGCGAGTTGTTCATGGTAGTGTGGTGGATTTGTATCATATCTATACATCTTTGATGGCTGAGAGCTTGGGTGTTGGGTTGGTTCTATGATGGTAAGGCAGGGCTTGTACTAGGACGACTTGGACTCAAAGGAAAATGTGAAAATGTTGTCGCCGAGTTTTCATGGACAGAGGGCCAAGAGTTCCATTTGGGATGGAAAATTTTGAGAAAGGTGCTAAGGGCAAGGCTCTTGAAGGATGGAGAATCAATTGAGTGATTCAGAGATGTCAAGGAAATTTGGGGGATCAAATCTCTTGCAGGCCAATTCATAAAGAGTTGGACTTGAGCTAATAGCACTATGGGTGATTGAGCTAGAAGTAATAGGAGTTGATGGCTATCAGGGATAGTGAATTCACCATAGGGGAAGGGCATTGCAAGTAGTCTTGGGCGATGAGTTTAGGAGATTGGTGTGGATGTTGGACTGGGTTGTGTTGGGTTTGTATTCATGGTGTTTTGGTGCGGTTGTGTTGGCACTGGACATGGATCCCTCCAATAGGTCTTCTTTAAGGAAGTGGGTATGGATGCTCTAATTCGAATGGTTCGGTGTTGAGGGCATCACCTATTTTGGAGTGGGGGAGGATGTAAGGGACTAGTAGCTCACTGGGTGGGCACTCTAGGTGCATAACCAAAAGTGAGGGGCGAGCTTGTCTGAGGTATTGGGTGTACCAGGGGTGTACCAGGGGAGCACCAGGGGTGTACCAAGGATGCAGCAGGGTTGCACCAGCAGTGTATGAGGGATGCAACAAGATCAGTATGGGGTTCAGAATTGGAATGGTGATAGGGTTACCAGGGGTGTTCTAACAGTGTTGGACTTGGTGTCCAAGGGAGTGAAAATTGAAGTAGGCACTTTGGAGGTCTTTGGGAGGCTTGGGAAGTTGGACTCGCCCATACCAAATAGTGATGTAGGTACCCAAAATGGAGAAAGTTGGAAATTGGGGGAATTGTTGAGGATGGTGATGAATTCTACAACTGCCTAGGAATCTGTTGAAAAAATTATATAAAGGGGGCAGTTCATTCAAACTGAGTGAACTTGGTTGGGTTCCAAGAGTGTACATAGGTGTCTAGGAGAACTGGGAGTCAGGGACTACCAAGGAAACCTCCCCTTAGGGATGAAGAAGAGTAATCATGCCACCATTGCTTTGGGGGTAAGCATGGTGTTCTATATGGATATTATGAGTGAGGAAGCCTCACTCCTTACTGTTGAGTGGTGAGGTTTATTGGTGGACACATACTATAAGTACCAGTATCAATGAAGTGGAGTAGCTAAGCTAATGTTGAGGATGACTCCCGAGGAGTTGTCCATGACCAAAAATTGGCGAAGCAAAGTAACTAGGCCCTACTTAGTGGTGTGATGGCCAATATGTGGGTTGTCTATGTCAGATGGTTGGAGCTCAAAGAGCTGGGTTGAGCTATGTGGGCATGGGATGTGGAACTAGGTATCCATGTAAACTAATTGAGTGGGGTGATGTGTTGGGTGAGTCCTCCAGGTTTCCTTGAGGAATCAGATGTTGCATTAGGGTTAGGGATCCCAAATCCCTTGGAACTATGGGGTAGGATGGCATAGAGGACCGAGTCCCTAAATGAGTGCTCAAGAAGGAGTCATTCCATAAGGTGAGTCTAGATGGGTAACCAAAGTGGGTTGCATTGTCAAAACATGGGAGTTAGGGACTTCCAAGATACCAAAGGGATGGTGATAGTCCATAGATGGGATGTTCTAGGAATATTGTCAAGTTGGAGTTGGGTCTAGCATCAAAGAGGGTTTGGATGGATCATGGAACAAAGAGCCTGGGGCTCAAGTAGGCATGCAAGGTGGAAGGACCCTAAGGTAAGGTGCCGAGTTGGACATGGACTTGGAGTTTCGTTGGAGCAGGACATGGCCAAGTGAGTAGCCCAAGTCTTATGGGGGACACAAGGGTGAAAGTTGGGGTACCATGGAAGTCCACACTAGGTGCAACAACAGTCCAAGTAAGTGGACCAAGAAGGGTGCCAAGGGCATGGGTATGAGTGATGTCAAAGGCATGGAACAAAGAGCACCAGGGGTGTGGAGCTGAGTTAGGGAGTAACTCTTATGAAGCCAGGGAGTTGGTGTTATAGCTTGGAGCTCCTCTCATGGTAAACTAGGTTGGTGTCAGAGCATGGGAGTGAAGGGGTGTCCAAGACACTCAAGATTTGGAGAGCTCATGGGAAGAGCTACATGTGCGCTATTCCACAGTACATGTGCAAAAGTTAGATTCCTGAAGTGGAACTGCAGAGTTGGGGAAAGGTGTAGTATGAGGATCAAAAAGGGCTTGTTTGAAGAGGGGGCCATGAGTATTATTTTTCAATGTCTCACGTGGGTTGGAAATGTTGAAGAAAAAAGTTTAGTCACCCCAACCTTGTGACAAAAAAATGCATCTGGAATCCAATATAGAATACTTAGATCTATTTGGTTGTCACCTTTCTCATGTAGACCTCCTCAACTACCGAGGTTGAGGATCTTGCTCTTCAAATCTTTTAGAGCTGCTAGAGCTGTCCTCATCATTAGGTCCACCAGGAGTACATAGTTCATATCTCTTAGGAGTAGGTGGAATTTGAACTACCTCCTTCTTCTCTTCCTTCTTTGTCTATAGACCAACTATGGAAGGTTTTAGCTCACAAAAGATCACACTTCTACTATAAATCACCTTCTTTACAAGTGGATCCCAAAGCTTGTACCCCTTCACACTGACACCATAGTTGATGAAGATACACTTCACTGCCTTTTTCTCCAACTTAGATATTTTCACACTAGGCAAATGAGCATATGCCTCACAACCAAAGACTCTAAGATATATCATTGAGGGATTCTTTCCAGACCACACCTCAATGGATTTCTTTTTAAAAAGTACCAAAGAAGGAGATTTGTTAATTAGATAACATGTACTCGCTACAACTTCAACCCAAAAATTTCTATTCAAGGCCAATGCCACTCAACATACTCCTAGCCCTCTCCATCAACATTTTGTTCATCCCCCCACAACTCCATTTGTTGTGGGGGTGTATGGAGTTTTCTTGTGTCTCTCAATCCCATGGTCTTTACAGAACCTACCAAATTCTACAAAACAAAACTTGCCATCATTATCCATCCTCAAGCACTTAATTTTTCTACTAGTTTGGTTTTCAACCAAGGATTTGAATCCCTTCAACTAACTAAAAACTTCAGATTAGCTTATGAAGAAGTACACAAATTTCCTTCTAGAATAGTCATCTATGAATTAGACAAAATGCATAGATCTAGACGGTGAAGGAACATTAATAGGACCAAACACATCCAAATTCACATAATCCAAAACCCTGAAATATTTATGTGAATTAGAATAAAAAGAAACATGGTGTTATTTTCCATATATACAATGTTAAAAAAAAACAAACTAAAGATTACAATCATCAAGGCCTTTAACAAGGCTCTTATTTTTTAGGGCTCTAAGACCCTTCTCACCAATATGGCCAAGCCTTTGGTGCCACAACATTGTTTTCTCAACATGAAGTTTCATTTCTAAAGAATTCACACCCTTAGGCACCCAAAAATCATAGCCATCAAATGCACCATAGTATTATTATCCACTCAATATAATGGTGAGGATGAAGAATCCAAAGCAATTTTCTTGGACTTCACAAAAGTACTATTGCATTAAACTATGCATCTAGCTTATATTAGGTGCTAATCTGAACACCCTTAGCAAGCACCATAGAACCTATGGTCATCTTACATCCACCACTCTAGAAAACAACCTACACTCCCACATCACTCAACTTACTCACTGAAAGTAGGTTCCTTTCCAAATCGGGGATATGCAATACACCATCAATCCCATTCACTCTACCATCAAGGAATTGAATCTTGACTCTTCCATGACCAACAATATTCAGGTGAGATTCATCACCCTAGTGCACCTTCCTACCATTATACTCTTTATACTTTGAGAACCAAACTCTGTGAGAGGTCATGTAGAAAGAGCCACCTGAGTCAATCAACCACACATCTTTTGATGCATGTGTTTCCAAGGTTGCAAAAAATGCATCTACATATTCATAAGAGGATTGAAAATAAGAGGATTTATCATTTTTCTTATTTTTCTCATCTTTGCAATCTTTTAAAAAATTATCGGATTTACCACAATTCTAGTATTTAGCCTTGGAATTTTTACCAGGAGAGTTAGATCTCCCCAGAGATTTGGATTTAAACTTGTCCTTTTTCTTTCCTTTTCCTTCAATCTACATTGAATAGATAGAGCCTCCTTGGCCATATAAGAAGATTTCCTCAGCATCTCTTCAAACAATAGTGAAGCAACAACATATTCCATCTTGAAAGTGGTTGTTGTACTTTTGATAGCCATCACCAAGTGGTCCCACAAGTCTAACTAAGAACATAATAGAAGCATGCAACGATCCTTGTTGTAGAAATGTAAAATTGACCTAACACTTATCACACATACTAAATGACATTTTCACATCATCGACATCATTATCATTGAATATCACTACATTTCACATCAATTGCATCAAAAAACCCTAATTTCCCCTATTAATTGAATAATATGATATTATTTAATTAATTCACTTTTTCATCATCTTTGACTAATTAAATAAATTTTATTTATTTAATAAAGTTCTAAAACCCTATCTATGCTATTAATCGAATAATATGACATTATTTAATAAATTCACATTTTATCATTTTAACCAATTAAATAAATTACATTTATTTAATAAAGTCCTAATCAAACTTTATTCGTCTTGATTAGTTAAATAACACCAATTATTTAACTACGTCACTAAATTACTTTATTCTCCTAAAGTCGATTGAATCATTAAAACATAATAATTTAATTAACTCACTTTCCCTCGAAATTTGAATAATTTGAATAAACTATTCAAATCATCATCAAAAATAAAATCAAACTAATGCAACTTTATTTACAAAATTCAAACTTGATTTGCATGTTCAACTCCAAAATGAATGAATGAATTAAATCAATTAATTAATCATTCTCAACCACTTTCTTGATTGAGCAAATTACCATCCCCTAATTTCTCAATCTATTCCTGACTGATCAATCTATTTTTCAATCCCACAAATTATTCAATCTATTCTTCAATCACACTAATCATGTAATTTATTTTGCATGGATTATGCCCATCTAAATCCTCTCAACATCTTTTGACCATTGATCAAGATATTCTACTACGTGATCCTGATCATCCATTTCAAATCACAAATTCTATATAACAAACCTCTTTCCTCACAAAAAAGGATAGAAGAATCAACTCATCTTGCACAACGAAGTACTGTTGAGATCATAACCAACATTGATAATGCTTCAACACATTTCTTTGATCAACACATGCATCATTCTTCCAAGCTCTCGCATGCAACAATGGAGGCTTCACAGTGATATGAACAACCCAACATCTTGCGAACACACTCTGACATGGGATGGTAAGATTGTATTGTTTTGAATTCATGTTTATTGTCTTGTTTCAATAACATTCTCGAATTCATTAGCTTTATAATTTCATTTCGTGAGTGAAGGAATAGATCTAGATTTATTGTTTTTGATTTAGATTAGTTTCTATTTCATTACATTTATCTTGTTTACACTCTTAGATTTTTCCCCTCACACATTTTGGCATGCTCGGTAGGACCTTGGTCCCCAACACTAACAATTTGGTGAGCTAATTTTGAAGTTACAGGTCCTGGAGGCACTCTAGAAAAATCTTCATGCATAGGTTCTAGAAAACTTTTGTACTTGATTTCACGGAACTGGCGCACTTGACTCTATTTCCAGTGCACTTGACCCTATTTTTTGCTCTATTGATATTTTTCAATGCTTTTTTCTTTTGATAGAGGTCACTCTTGATTTTTTTAGCACCTTTACTCTTTGATAGAGGGTGCTTTTGCTAATTTTCCTGCACTTTTGCCTTGTTAAACCCATGTCCAAGATTTGAAAGTTGAATTTTGAGTTTTTAATGCTAATAGGTGCTTGGTTTGAATGTGTGATAGGTACTAATATGTGTGTATGCAGGATTAGTAGAGTTATGAGAAATAAGTAACACATTTTTTTTACAGGGAAGATGAATGGTCGAAGAAATTACAATTTTCACAACTTTCTTAAGTTAGGAAATTTAATTTGGTGCTTAAAAAGAACTCACAAATAAAACACATTTAAATTTAAGTGCTTTAAAATGAAAATTTTAAAAGCTTTCTTAAGTTAGAGAACACTCAATTTAGTGCTTAAAAAGAACCCCACAAATGAATGCTTCAATTTGGTGCTCTAAAAATGAACCATTTCAAAGCTTTCTAGATTAGAAAATGCTTCAATTTGGTGCATAAAAAGAACCCCACAAACAAACACTTCAGTTTTTGGTGCTCTAAAAATGAACCATTTCAAAGATTTCTAGATTAGAAAATGCTTCAAATTTGGTGCATAAAAAGAACAACACAAACAAACAAT
>VDFB02366802.1:0-16996 GCA_007258455.2 Sequoia sempervirens | reverse complement strand
TGCCCCTTGACCCCGTCTTGGGGGCGCTGCCCCCAAACCCCTATTAAATAATTTGGGGGGAAACTATGTTGATAGAAATGGGGAAAATTTATCCTCTAAGTCTGATTAGGCTCCATATACCAACAATCTTATCCATGATTAGGACGAAGATTGGATCTCCCACCTCGCCCTCTTATGTGGGGTGGATACCAATTGTCCATAATTAGAGTCTTGGTAGTGTATAGGCTAATCCAGAGCCATTCTTGTGCTAGGTAGTGGTGGAGGTAATGGGATAGTTGAGGGGCTTGGTACATAATCAATTGTAAAATTGGAGAATTGACCCTACGTATTTGGTACCATCTTCTATTGTTGCAACTTCATGAGGTATGTTTGTCGGCTTAAATTGTGTTGATATTTTTATTTAATGTAGTTTATCTAGAACATTTCAACCTAAGATAGAAAAAAGCTTTAAAATAATTTGTTTTCTATTTTTTTATAGTTTTAAATTGTGTCAAGGTTTGTAGTGCATGCATATAAGGCCTATTAGGGAATGAAAACTGTAAATCTATCCTAGTTTTGTACGTGTGTAGCTTCATCTATCATGCTCACGTGGGAATTGAGGTAGAAGGATTTAAAGCTATATTTATGATAGGATTCTTTATTTCATTTCCTCTTTCTAGTCTTGTTTTTAATTCCAACAATGCTTCTAGAAATCGTATCCCCTACAATATGCCTCCTGCAAGTTTGAGTATAAAAGCTCTTGTTAATATATAGCATTGCAGTTTGTATTACATTTTTGAATTATTTGTTTGGAGACATTCCATCTTTGCAGTGAAGATTATTTTTTTGTTTAAGTTGTCAACTGTTGGATGCCTTATGTTCTGGATAGTTTACTCCATATTTTCATGCAAAGCCTTGAGTTGTGTTGTTATAAAAATGCAGACTAGGATACAACCTACTTGATAGTCATTGTGTTGAAGCTTCTATTACATGTTAATTATTTCATTTTGACTATTAAATCAGAGTTACTCCTATTGTTCTAATATATAACTTATATTTCTTTCAATGTTGTGAGTTGATTTGATTAACACAACATAGTTTTTAGCTTTTGTTGTGCTTGTTCAATGATACTCTGTTAAATTTTTAAAGCAATTCTACAATTCCAATCAAAATATATAATTTAATTTTGCAAAATTATGGTTTGATGGTGTCCACACTTCTCAAAAAGTTACCCTTATTTCAAGTAACACTTATTACTAGTCAATATAGTTATCTCTACTCATAAAAAAATGTAATTCAAGGATCTATTAATAGAGTTATTTCTTGATGATGTCCTTGAATTTTGGTTTGAAAAAGAAGTTTATAAGTCCCTGGTGAACAATATGAATCTCACAACTTCCTTCACCATACATTTTGCATTCTCCTTTCAGTAATTTTACATTGTGCACATCATAACAATGATGTTTGGAAGAAATGGTATATATATGGAAGGCATGAAAGGGTCAAATATTAAGATGCATGGGAAAAGAAAATTGAAAAATGACAGATGAGTAAGAGAATGACAAATCAATTTCATATTGACATATCAAGGATAGGAGTTGATCCTTTTTAACTGTTGTATCATCAATTGGATGTTATAACACATAAAATTTAACTTGATCAAGTGTGAATCACACTTAAGTGGTATATTGTGAGGCTAACTCATAATGGAAAGAAGTGAATGAATGGGAACATAATAATGAGCTATAATGGAAGCAAAAAATAAGAGCCATTTTCTCATGTTGATTGATGAAGATGAGTTCTCTGAATTTTTGCATAATGATAATGTACAAAATACTAATTGGATCAATAGTGATTGTGATTATGACGATATCATTGATGATGAGGATATTTCTCTTTCTGTAATAGGGGAAATAGATCATGAGCAACTTTTGTTTGATGGGGATGCTGATGCTGAAGATACTGATGATAGTGGCAATACTCATAATGAGGATATTAATGGTGATTATGATGAATCCTTTATTAATGAGAAGTCTAAAAGTTCTATATTCAGTGGAGAGTGTCAAGAGTACTATGAGGAAACTGAACATTTTCAAGATATACATGTAGTAAAAATTAGTCTAATAACAAGTGATATGGATAGAGAGATAAAAGATGAAAGCATCAACTTTATAGCAATGAAAATCAATCAAATAGACCCTGTGGAAGGTGATTTTAATAATAATGAGATGGAAAGAAAGTATTTATGTGAATGTGGCCTACTGTTTGCCCTAAGATTGCTTAAACCAAGAAATTCAATGGTATTTTGATCAATCGCCAAATT
The DNA here is from genome assembly GCA_007258455.2 of Sequoia sempervirens. Classification (NCBI taxonomy): domain Eukaryota; kingdom Viridiplantae; phylum Streptophyta; class Pinopsida; order Cupressales; family Cupressaceae; genus Sequoia; species Sequoia sempervirens. The sequence goes on along the minus strand of VDFB02366802.1, from coordinate 14,694 downwards.
TTCATTTTAGATTACAGTGTCAAGTTCATGTAATTTTGCTTCATCCTCTTTTTGTGTTGGGAGGTTGAAAATAATTTTCTTTTCTGAATATTTACCAAAAAAATTCTAGGAAGAATTTTTTATCCACTAGATTTAGCTTAGTGTGAGAACTTTTCCAAGTAATGCCACATGTTGTGAATGGAAAATAGCTCAATGAAAGAAGTGAATTGTACTTGGTCGAGTCATCAAAAAATATCAGAGTAGTAGCTAGAATAAGATCAAGATTAAGGTGCAAATTATGTTTAATATAGTGTAGTCACATCCTCTTGGCATATCATCTGCTAAATTTGAATGGGAGACCTATAATGAGATTGGGAAGACCTTAACGAATGTTCTCATATAACATGCATATACTATACTAAAAGTTGAGTGGATGGTATGGGACATGTTAGATTCCTCGTTGAAGAATTCATGCCTTCCAAAATCTCTACCATTTTGGGGAAAGTGGGGTCAGATTTTAGTGCACTTAAGCCTAGCACTGACACTTCAAGAAAACAAACCCTTTGCTCTGTAAAATTTTTCATTTTCTTTATGAAGGATTTTGAGTTGTGAAATATAGTAGATAATAGGTTAACTATTTGATGCAGTAAGAAAATATGCAACCCAAAAAGACAATAATTTTAAGATGTTGAAAGGAGTATTTGCCTCTGAATCACCCACTATAGCTAAGTTTGTGGACTGCAATAGTCTTTTGTTTTATTTTTTCATTTTGTTGATGAGAAACATATTTGCACTTTTAATGATCAATTCACCATTTTATATTTTCATTCATACGTTCAACGACTGTTATTCTCAAATGTTTATTCTACACTTTGTTAGATTAATGAAAACAAAATGGTATCACATGAGTGAAGTAAATGGCACATGAAGACATTTAAATACTATAAAATTCACATTATATCAATGAAAACAAAATGTTATCACATCAGTGAAGTAAATGACATATGAAGACATTTAAATACTATAAAAAGTGAGATTAATTTTGATTAATCCCTCTTCAAATCATATTCATAATTACCATTTCTATACCTAATTTATTTTTTTCACAAAATTTTCTACATTAATGAATTCTAAATGATTTTTTTTTGTAAGTGTCAGCTAAACACATCCAATTTCTTTAAATCACTTGGAAGTTTCTTTTGTTACAATAATTAAATTAACAGCTACAAAACTAGATAGATATCATAATTTAGAACAAGACAATATAATATGAAATACTTGGGCTTATTTCCATATAAAATAAAAATCTAATTGATATTCATTTGCATCTCAAAAACATATAAGATCACTTGAAAAGTTATATAAAACACAATGAGATGCACATCCAAACACTAAATTTGACTAGTATTTAAAGTTCATAATCTTTCGATGAAATTAATTATCATCCTGTAATGCCCCCGCCACGCAACCCTAGGGGAAGTTGCAAACTACAACCAATTTCGCTATTTTTTTTTTTTGCAAATTAAATACATGCATGATAACAATACAAGTCAACAATCCCCTAAGGTCACGTGACAAAGATTTAATAATTCAAAATTTAAAACAACATACATGAAATGAAATATAACAACATTCACTTAATCTAAAGTAAGCGCATACATTCCATACATGGTATTTCCATATGAACCATGAGATACCTTCTGGTTCCAAGACAAAGTGATATAATTACATTTACATCTCTCATTCCCAGAATGAGGTAAATCAATAACATAATTGTTTATTACAATTTCCACCTCGATAAAATGAGGGGTAATTAAAATACAAAAGCACTAGCATAAATGAAATCAGGGTAGCAACTGGAACCCCACGAGCTCTCCAACACGAAAGTCTCGCCCACAAGGATATGCCAACACAACGGAGTATGGTGCACATTCCACCCAACCATGTGATACCCGAAGGCTCACCCCCCGTGCTAGGAGATAGTAACAAGGGTTTCAGATCAAGACCAACAACCTATAAACATGGCAACATGACTCAACTAGACAATGATAGGAACATAAGAACACATGACATAACGGTAACAACGCTTCCAGATTTTAAATACATGAACACACCACGATTACGAACATAATGCTGACCTAGGAGAAGTGTCATCGCAATGTCGCATGGGATATCCTGGCAAGTCTTCCTAGGTCCCGGCCCCCATCTCGGGATATCCTGGTAACCTCTAACGACTCCCGGCCCCACATGCAAACCAATGCGGAATCAGTTATCTTTCGAATGGACAAGATAACGATCTTGCCATTCCAGACCTTCTCGTCTCATCCCAAGTCTATACAAGCACTTGTGTCCATGAGCGAGGCAAAATTAATCTTTTTAAATGAAAGTACCACATATGCTAATTAATTGATTTAAGTTATCACTGAATTAACCCACTTACATTGAGATCTCCTGGCACCACTTTGTGTGCCGGCCCTCAATGCAAGCCACTTCTCTAAGACAACACGTGAGACTAAGCCACCACCTAAGGTACTCAAGTACAATCTCAGAATGATGAATCCCTAACCACGACATGAAATCAACCTATCCCGACAAAAATGACAGGGTTTGATTGGACACAGTGCGTGCACTAGCCAGGGTAAGCTAGGGATGATCACATAACAACCACCCAAACATATAAAAGAAAGTCCTATCAGGAAGACCCACATATCACTGACTAGGTTGTCCCACACCAAAAAGAAGCATCATAAGCAGTATAAAATAAACTACTTTAGGATTTCGTAAATCCAATTCACTCAACGCATTGGCGCATTACCCAAATTAAATCAAATCAATTCAAACACAATTACGCGAGTGGTCTAGTGTATTGCAATTATTTTCACAATCTATGCTTGATCATTTAATCATAATGCAAAATTCTCATAACGAATTAACTTCCTATCCATTACCAAGAATAACTTGAGGGTGCCACACAATTATCATTTTATTTATATATCTAAAATACGTATCCTTGACAAATATATTTTACTACGCATCCCATATATATATATAACTCCGACACTTAACCATTTACTCTAATATACACCAAATAAAATATTGCATTATTTAAAATATAACATATTTCAACATATATACATATATTAAAATTACATATATAAGGATTCATACATATGAAATATATATTAATTATATATTTAAATAATAATTTATTGCATTTTAAAAAAAAACATTGAAATTCCAATTATTTATATATATATATATATATATATATATATATATGGTATATATATATATATATATTAAATATGGTGGTATGAGGGAGAAACAATAGGTTGGCATATAGAACAGCTATGTACTGGCATTGAAACAAGACAAAAAAAAAAACCAATAAATAAAGCCTAACTCCTACCGGGCCATTTCTGCAGAATCAACCCAGTGGTGGTGATGCAGGTTCTCCCTTGTGTCAAGGCTCGTTATTGTGGGCGACGCCGCTGCAGCGCAAATGACGCTGCCCTCTTCAGCGCGCCTCTTCTCGGTGGGGCGACGCCATGGACGGCGCGCGACCGCCCACCAGGGTTCGTCCCCAACAAACATGGAAAAAAAACGACTGTATAAAACATTTCATTTTTTTTTTGTTTATATTTTCTTTATTTTTCTTAAAAATAAAAAGACACAGACCACAACAATGATCATTTACAGAACGAATTTTATACAGGGTTTGAAATAAAAATTGCAGTATATGCATAAATATGCATATATATATATATATGCTATATTATATACATATATGCATATATATATATACAAAAAATATAAAAACACAGTCAAAATAATGACTGTAAAATTAATTTTTTTTTAATGCCCAGATTGGGCAAACTCACAGTTTGAATAAAGAAGAAAACTTCCTATTGCAATTTCACAGTTTATACAATAATCTCCTAATTTCATCCAAATTAAAATAGAAATTTCTCAACAACTAAGTTTTTAACAAAACCCATTTAAAATATGCAACTTGATTCAAATTTTTTTTCCATGTTGGTATGAAGGAATTTTCTGTTTCAACTTGTTTTCTAAAAACAATTGTAAAACTCTACACTTTCAAATTTGAATTAAGAATCTATGATGGGTTTAAAATCTTGATGTTTGAATTATCCAAAATCCACATTTTAACCATTTACAAGCAAGATTTTTGAAATGAAACTTGCATAGAGAAGGAAAAAAAAAAAGAAAACCTTTTGTTTTCTCCTAGTTTTTGAAGGATCCTTTAATGGAGATTGTGCTCTTCCCAATCCTTTCCACCACCAAGCTTTTCCAAAGTCCTCCTCAACAATTCTCTTCCAAAATTTCTTCAAGTTTTCTGTTTTTTCCTCTCTCTCAATTTTTCCAATTTTTCAAAAAAAGATAATTAAAAAAAAACCATGCATTTTCCTTATGGCCTCCAAAAAAAAAGTCAAACCCCTAATTTGGCCACCCACCAAAGTTATTGTAAACTTAGATATTTTTGATATTTCATTTTTTGAAAACAATAAAACAATCCTATTTTCTTTTTTTAAATGCATAAGCCCATGTAAATTCAAATTTCATTTACTCCACCATGCTAGCTAAATTTATTTTGTTACCCAAAATTTAATCCAACTATTGCATTTAAAAATAAATCATTTAAAATTTTATTTTCTTCTATTATGAATGCAATACAACTTCGAATTATATATATTTTCTTTTGTCTCAACATCTAATAATGCTAACACCTTTGGACTTACTTTACTTAATCCACAATAAATCTAATTCACGGTTAAGTTATTTATCAATTGCATTAAATCAACTAATAAATCAATGAGCACTCTATTATGCATTTTTGGCAATAAAATTAAATAAAGCAATGCCGTTTCACAAGGAAATTTAAATCCTGCATGCAAAGGGAGACAAGATGACAAGACCAACAGCTTAACCCAACTGACAACCCGACGACCCACTAGGCTAGGGTGATGACACGACACAGAAACCCAAGCTACTATCTCCCAATCATCTCCATTGAATAAGGGACATGCTCAGACCTGTGAAGTCAGGTGGAGTCAATGTCCGGTACCTGCATCCTGCACACAACCCGAGTGTCGAACATGCATTCATATATATATATAACCATCAAAACACACCGTGAAGAGGAAGTCGCAGAATCACAGGGCACTCGCGTGCGAGTGATGTGATCCCGTCCCCTTCACCAATACAATATCGCTAATTGACATCTCTAATCATTAATTGCAAAATCAAAACATAAAGCATCAATAATTCACATACATGATAATTTAATCTATAACATGAAATAATAACATCAACTGATAAAAGTACCATCGCATCAAAACATAATGTTTACATCGCTTAATAATTAGTGATCAAAAGTAACCAAGTTTATAACCAACGTGCTAACAAAGCAAAATATACATAACGAACACTGCTCGATCAAAACAACAAAATGAAGGGGTGTTACATCCTCCCCCCTAGGGTCAGGCTTACTCCTGGAAGTCTGCGAACAAATAGGGATAAAGTTCCCTCATCCTAGCTGCATCCTCCCAAGTGGATGATGAGTCATCCCTAGGATCCCACTGGATCCTAACCTGATCAATATCTCGCCCTCAAAGAGCGAGCGTTCTGCGCTCGACCACGGCCACGGGCTCCAAAGCCAGCTGCCCGTCCTCTACCTGCAAAGCATTCCAATCAAGGACATGAGAAATGTCTGGATGGTACGACCGAAGAACTGATACATGAAATACGTCGTGCACACGCGAGAGACTGGGCGGTAAAGCAAGACGGTAAGCAACAGGACCAATCTTCTTGAGAATCTCGAAGGGTCCAACAAAGCGAGGCGCCAACTTAGAGCCCTTTCCATAACGGATTGGACTCTTTCGTGGACGCACACGCAAGAAGACTCTATCGCCTACGAAGAACTAACGATCCACTCTATGCGCATCCGCATACTTCTTCTGCCTATCCTGAGCTGCCACCAAGTGCTCCCTAATCCTACCCACCTGCTGCTCCATATCATGCAACATCTCAGGGCCCAAAGTTACTCTGTCCTCTAGCCGATCCCAACTCAAGGGAGTGCGACATGGTCGCCCATACAATGCCTGGAATGGAGCCATACCGATAGAACTCTGAAAGCCATTATTGTAGGCGAACTCTACCAAATAGAGATAGTCCTACCATCGTGTCTGTTGGTCCATTACATACATACGCAACATGTCTTCGAGGATCTGATTGACCCTCTCAGTCTGTCCATCTGTCTCTGGGTGGTAAGTTGAACTGAAGTTCAACTGCGTACCCATCGCATGCTGTAATGACGTCCATAGAGCTGAGGTGAACACTGGATCCCTGTCAGAGATAATCCGACGTGGAATACCATGCAACCTCACTATATCCTCCATGAACACTCTAGCTATGGATGATGCGGTATAAGAAGAACGCATAGGTGAGAAGTGTGCTACCTTCGTCAACCTATCAACTGTAACCATAATTGCATCATGGCGTCTCAAAGAGTTAGGTAACCCAACAATGAAATCCAATGAGATTATATCCCATTTCCATTCTGGCACTAAATGCGACTGCAAAAGCCCTACTGGGTGTTGGTGTTCGGCCTTTACCCGCTGACACTCAAGACATCTCGACACAAAATCCGCAATGTCTCGCTTCATCCCTGGCCAAAAATATAACTGACGCAAATCAGCATACATCTTCTTCACCCCTGGATGGGCTGAATAAGGTGCACGATGTGCTTCAGTCATGACCAAAGCGCGAAGCTCACATGCTGGAGGAACGTATATGCGTCTCATGTGTCTCAATATCTCGTCAGCATCTAGAGAGTACCCTGAATATTTACCCTCAAGGGGTCTTCCTGCCTCTATAACCGATCTAACATCCTGATACCAACTATCAACTGGGAGAGCAGAGAGAATCTGACTCCACAAATCAACAATAAGAGTCAACTCAGATATCTCATGCCTTCGCCTACTGAGGGCATCTGCAACCACATTCTCCTTCCCTTGGATATACTTCACCTCGAAGTCATATTCACAAAGAAACTCCATCCATCGCCTTTGCCTAGCATTAAGGTTAGGCTGCGTGAAGATATACTGAAGGCTCCTATAATCACTATGCAGCTCAAACCTATGCCCAAGAAGAAAGCGCCTCCATCTCGTCAATGCATGGACCACTGCTACCAACTCAAGATCATGGGTAGGATAGTTTAGCTCATGATCCTTGAGCTTTCGTGACTCATATGCAATGACGCGACCCTCTTGCATCAATACTGCACCTAATCCCTCCAAGGACGCATCTGTACAAACAACAAAGTCCCCAACAGGATCCGGTATCGCAAGTATAGGTGCACTGGTCAACTTCCCCTTAAGACACTGAAAGGCGGTCTCACACTTCTCAGACCACTCGAACCTCTTTCCTTTCCTCTGAAGGGAGGTGATAGGATGCCCTACCCTCGAAAAGTCCTGCACAAAGCGCTTGTAATAACCCGCTAGCCCCATGAAGCTACGTATCTCAGCCACATTTGTGGGCGCAGGCCAATCTAAGATCGCTTGGATCTTTGCAGGATCCACTGAAATACCCTCTCCAGAGATCACATGACCGAGGTATTGGACCTCAGTCCTAAAGAATTCGCACTTTGATAAGTTAGCATACAACTGATTATCTCGCAAACACTGTAATACCTGTCGCAAGTGCTCCTCATGTTCCTCCATTGTTCTAGAATATACCAAAATATCATCTAGGAATACAAGAACAAACCTATCAAGGTATGTACGAAATACCCCATTCATAAGACTCATGAACACTGAGGGTGCATTCGTCAAACCAAATGGCACAACCGTGAACTCATAGTGACCATACCGCGTTTGAAACACGGTCTTATGAATATCTGACTCAAAAATTCGAAGCTAATGATATCCTGACTTGAGATCAATCTTTGAAAAGATGGTAGCACCCTTGATCTGATCGAATAGATCGTCAATTCTAGGAAGAGGATACCGATTTCTGATGGTCACTTTGTTCAACTGTCGGTAATCAATGCATAACCAAAGTGAACCGTCTTTCTTCTTTATGAAGATGACGGGTGCTCCCCATGGAGAAACACTAGGGCGAATAAAACCCTTCTCTAGCAATTCCTCAAGCTGCAATCGAAGCTCTTTCAGCTCCTGGGTAGTCATACGATAGGGAGCTCGTGAAATGGGCTCCGATCCAGGTACTAAGTCTATCTTGAAGTCAATGTCCCTCTGAGGGGGCATCCCTAGAATCTCGTCTGGAAAGACATCAGAAAATTCCTGAAGGATGGGGTGACTATCAAGAGAAACCTTCTCTTCCCCACCTCCTAGACCCAAATCATCCACGGTAACAGCGAACAATTGGAAACCCTGCCGCAAACACCTTCTCAACTGCATAGCTGTGATGATCCTCAAGGAGATCGGCCTCTGAACTCCCACTACCTCTATCTCTCTACTAGATGTCCCAATGCATCTAATCGACTTACGTTGACAATCAATGACTGCACTATGAGCCTCTAGCCAATCCATTCCTATGACAACGTCATAAGAACCCAATGGAATAACACGAAGGTCCACGGTAGTCTGGAGAGGTCCAACCTCTAACCTACACTCCCGCACAAGGGAAAGAGATGCAACTTTTGCACCCGAAGCTAACTCCACCTGCCACCTATCGACTTCCTTTACCGCATCCAGCCTACATCGCGCCACGACCGATGGAGACACAAAGGAGTTTGATGCTCCAGAATCAAATAGAATAGAAACGAGGTTACCCCCCAACATACCATAGGCCTCAACAACTATACTCTGGTGCTCTGCCTGGCGGTTGTCAACCACTGCGAATACCCGATGCCCACGGCCTGCATCACCTATAGTCGGCTTTGACACCGCTGGTCCCTGAGAATAACCCGATGCCCCCTTATTGGGACACATCCTCGCTATGTGACCCTGTTGGCCACACGCAAAACATCTTGTGCCTCTGCCGAAGCCCCTGCCTACAGGGGGTGCGCTAGACTGTTGCGCACTACCTCTGAAAGAAGAATAAGAACTCTGTGCTGGCTGCTCAGAGTTGAAGCGTCTCATGCGCCTCCAATTCCTGTCCCCCCTGCCTCTACTGGAAACCCTTTCGTTTCCCTTGGGAACCCTGCTGCTGCTGCTGACCACCCTGGGACGGACCCTACTGAACTCTAGAAGGTGCACCTCCCTGAGGCTGACCCCCTCGAGCACTAGTCCCAGCTGCTGAACCACTTCCCACCTGCACTCCTACATGACCACCTAAGGCCATCGCCAAGTTCTCCTCAATGAGCCTGGCCTTATCGACCGCTACCTCCATGGTCCTGGGTTTGAAAACCCACACTCCACCACTGATACGGGTGTTTAAGCCCTTGAGAAAATGTTGTACAAACATGCCCTCATCATCACCTATGCCTGCATACTATTTGAGCTCATAGAAACGACGCTCATACATCTCTACTGACATAGCCATCTGTCGAAGGGTGTGGAACTCATCCCCTCGATGCTGCCTCCAATGCTCGGAAAGGAATCTAGCCCGAAATCGCTCCAGGAACAACTCCCAAGAAACTGTACCAATGTCCAGATGGAGCTTCTGCTCCTCTAATCTCCACCAAGTGGAGGCAAATCCCCTCAGGTGCATGATAGCGCACCTAGCTCGAGTGTTGCTCCCATATGGGTGCATAGCAAAGCACCTAGTCAAGTCAATGAGCCATGTCTCTGCCTCCAAACCACTGCCTGATCCATCAAAAGTAGGTGGTCGTGCTCTAAGCAAATCCCTCATATGGGCTGCTACCTCTGAATCAGAGTGAACTGGTACCTCTCTCTCTCTAACCACCACTGGCTCCACCTCCTGCCTAGGCCCAAGGCGTGCAAGGGTCTCCTCTAACAACTGACACAACTGAGCGTCTTCGATCCTGGGTGGATCCGGATTCTGATTGCCATCTCCCTGAATATTCTAAGAAGCCTGCTGCTCCTCATGGTCAGAAACAAGTGGAACATGTGGAGGTGGGTCCTGTTGTTCCTCAATGCGACCGCCTAAACGGCCACGTCTACGACCCCCTCCTCTTCCACGTCTGGGAGGCATTATCCTAAACAGACACCAAAAGGGTATTAAGCACAATTCACAATAAAATCCACACACCTAAAAGCTTAATGGGCTCCTCATAATCCCAGAGTACCCAGTGTTTTAACCTGGCTCTGATACCATGTGTAATGCCCTCGCCATGCAACCCTAGGGAAAGTGCAAACTACAACCAATTTCACTACAATTTTTTTTTTTTAAAACATTAACAAGAATGATAACAACACAATGCCAACCATCCCCTAAGGTTGCGAGACGAAGATTAAATAATTCACAATTAAATCAACATACATGAAATGAAATATAACAACATTCACTTAATCTAATGTAAGCACATACATTCCATTCATGAGATTACCATTTTGACCATGAGATTCATCTCGGTTCCAATACAAAAGTGCTATAATTACATTTACATCTCGCATTCCCAGAATGAGGTAAATCAATAACATAAATGTTTATTACAATATCCACCTCGATAAAATGAGGGGTAATTAAAATACAAAAGCACTAGCATAAACGAAATCAGGGTAGCAACTGGAACCCCACGAGCTCTCCAACACAAAAGTCTCGCCCACAAGGATATGCCAACACAACGGAGTATGGTGCACGTTCCACCCAACCATGTGATACCCGAAGGCTCACCCCCCGTGCTAGGAGATAGTAACAAGGGTTTCAGATCAAGACCAACAACCTATAAACATGGCAACATGACTCAACTAGACAATGATAGGAACATAAGAACACATGACATAACGGTAACAACGCTTCCAGATTTTAAATACATGAACACACCACGATTACGAACATAATGCTGACCTAGGAGAAGTGTCATCGCAATGTCGCATGGGATATCCTGGTAAGTCTTCCTAGGTCCCGGCCCCCATCTCGGGATATCCTAGTAACCTCTAACGACTCCCGGCCCCACATGCAAACCAATGCGGAATCAGTTATCTTTCGAAGGGACAAGATAACGATCTTGCCATTCCAGGCCTTCTCGTCTCATCCCAAGTCTATACAAGCACTTGCGTCCATGAGCGAGGAAAAATTAATCTTTTTAAATGAAAGTACCACATATGCTAATTAATTGATTTAAGTTATCACTGAATTAACCCACTTACATTGAGATCTCCTGGCACCACTTTGTGTGCCAGCCCTCAATGCAAGCCACTTCTCTAAGACAACACGTGGGACTAAGCCACCACCTAAGGTACTCAAGTACAATCTTAGAATGATGAATCCCTAACCACGACATGAAATCAACCTATCCCGACAAAGATGACAGGGTTTGATTGGACACAGTGTGTGCACTAGCCAGGGTAAGCTAGGGATGATCACATAACAACCACCCAAACATATAAAAGAAAGTCCTATCAGGAAGACCCACATATCACTGACTAGGTTGTCCCACACCAAAAAGAAGCATCATAAGCAGTATAAAATAAACTATTTTAGGATTTCGTAAATCCAATTCACTCAACGCATTGGCGCATTACCCAAATTAAATCAAATCAATTCAAACACAATTACGCAAGTGGTCTAGTGTATTGCAATTATTTTCACAATCTATGCTTGATCATTTAATCATAATGCAAAATTCTCATAACGAATTAACTTCCTATCCATTACCAAGAATAACTTGAGGGTGCCACACAATTATCATTTTATTTATATATCTAAAATACGTATCCTTGACAAATATATTTTACTACGCATCCCATATATATAGCTGACACTTAACTATTTACTCTAATATACAATTTCCGAAATAAAACATATTGCATTATTTAAAATATAATGAAAATATATTTCAACATATATACATATATTAAAATTACATATATATATATATATGATTCATACATATGAAATATATTAATTATATATTTAAATAATAATTTATTGCATTTTTTTTTTTTTTTAAAAACATTGAAATTCCAATTATTTATATATATATATATATTAAATGTGATATAAATATATATATAATATATTATATATGATATAATATAAAATACATATATTACATTTAATATAATATATAAAAATAAAAATATAAAAGAAAACATATAAAAAAAACCACGAAATAAATTAAAGCCTAACCCTAACGCCGCCGCCCAGGAACTGCGCAGGGGAGACGCAGGTCTCCCCTGCAGCCGCGGCTCCCTGCACAGGGGGCGACGCTGCCAGGGAAGGCAGCGACGCTACCTTCTCTGGCGGCGCCTCCCTCTGTGGGGGGCGACGCCATGGACGGCGCGCGGCCGCCCACCGGGGTTCGTCCCCAACCAACATGGAAAAAAAAACGACTGTATAAAACATTTCATTTTTTTTTTGTTTATATTTTCTTTATTTTTCTTAAAAATAAAAAGACACAGACCACAACAATGATCATTTACAGAACGAATTTTATACAGGGTTTGAAATAAAAATTGCAGTATATGCATTAATATGCATATATATATATATGCTATATTATATACATATATGCATATATATATACAAAATATATAAAAACACAGTCAAAATAATGACTGTAAAATTAATTTTTTTTTAATGCCCAGATTGGGCAAACTCACAGTTTGAATAAAGAAGAAAACTTCCTATTGCAATTTCACAGTTTATACAATAATCTCCTAATTTCATCCAAATTAAAATAGAAATTTCTCAACAACTAAGTTTTTAACAAAACCCATTTAAAATATGCAACTTGATTCAATTTTTTTTTCCATGTTGGTATGAAGGAATTTTCTGTTTCAACTTGTTTTCTAAAAACAATTGTAAAACTCTACACTTTCAAATTTGAATTAAGAATCTATGATGGGTTTAAAATCTTGATGTTTGAATTATCCAAAATCCACATTTTAACCATTTACAAGCAAGATTTTTGAAATGAAACTTCTGCATAGAGAAGGCGAAAAAAAAGAAAACCTTCTTTTGTTTTCCCTAGTTTTGAAGGATCCTTTTAATAGAGGTTGTGCTCTTTCCCAACTCTTTCCACCTCACCAAGCTTTTTTCCAAAATCCTCAACAACTTTTTCCAAAATTTCTTCAAGTTTTTTTTTTCCTCTCTCTCAAATTTTCATATTTAAAAGAAAGATGATTAAAAAAAAACCAGCATTTACCTTATGGCCTCTCCAAAAAAAAGGTCAAACCCCTAATTTGGCCACCCACCAAAGTTATGGTAAACTTAGATATTTTAGGATATTTCATTTTTTTAAAACAATAAAACAATCATATTTTCCTTTTTTTTTTCAAATGCATAGCCCATTTAAAATTCTAATTCCATTTATTCCACCATGCAAGCTAAATAGATTTTATTACCCAAAATTTAATCCAACTAATGCATTTAAAATAACTCCTTTTTTTTATTTATTTATTTTATTTTATTTTTTTTAAATTTTATTTTCCTCCAAGAGGAATGCAACACACTTCGAAATACAAATATATTTTCTTTTGTCTCATGATTTAATAGTGCTAACACCTTGGACTTAATTTACTTAATCCACAATAAATCTAATTCACGGTTAAGTTATTTATCAATTGCATTAAATCAACTAATAAATCAATGAGCACTCTATTATGCATTTTTGGCAATAAAATTAAATAAAGCAATGCCGTTTCACAAGGAAATTTAAATCCTGCATGCAAAGGGAGACAAGATGACAAGACCAACAGCTTAACCCAACTGACAACCCGACGACCCACTAGGCTAGGGTGATGACACGACACAGAAACCCAAGCTACTATCTCCCAATCATCTCCATTGAATAAGGGACATGCTCAGACCTGTGAAGTCAGGTGGAGTCAATGTCCGGTACCTGCATCCTGCACACAACCCGAGTGTCGAACATGCATTCATATATATATAACCATCAAAACACACCGTGAAGAGGAAGTCGCAGAATCACAGGGCACTCGCGTGCGAGTGATGTGATCCCGTCCCCTTCACCAATACAATATCACTAATTGACATCTCTAATCATTAATTGCAAAATCAAAACATAAAGCATCAATAATTCACATACATGATAATTTAATCCATAACATGAAATAATAACATCAACTGATAAAAGTACCATCGCATCAAAACATAATGTTTACATCGCTTAATAATTAGTGATCAAAAGTAACCAAGTTTATAACCAACGTGCTAACAAAGCAAAATATACATAACGAACACTGCTCGATCAAAATAACAAAATGAAGGGGTGTTACACATCCCTTCTACCCAAGCCATCAAAGTCTATACATTGTAGGCATTGACAATCTATCAGTCAGAAGTGTTCTTCCTAAAACAAAAGGATCTTAAAAGAAAATTGCATATACAAGTTACAATCCCCCAACACAAAATGTAAATTTTATAGATTCAATCACTAGAAAGGTAAGGCCTAAGCCCTTCCACCATGAACTTTCCTAGCAAGCTGGATATCCTTTGGCATTATTGTGACCCTCTTGGCATGAATCACACACAAATTGGTATCTTCAAATAAGCTCATGAGATAAACCTTTGTAGCTTCTTGGAGTGCAAGGATGGCATGGCTCTAGAAACACAAGTTCATTTGCAACGAAATACAATGAAAAG
>VDFB02366801.1:0-22997 GCA_007258455.2 Sequoia sempervirens | reverse complement strand
CCAACTTGGAAATCCCTATGCCAAATCATATGTTTCTGATTAAGGTTGCATCATGCAAGAGAAAAAGGAAATGAAGAGGAGTTGCCCCCAAAGTGAAAACACCAAACACATAAGGGATCTATGGATTTGGGGTTAGTATGTTATTGCTGTAATATTTTTTCAAAGAGTTTGAATCGTCATCATCCCCCCAAATACATAAACTGAAGAATGACACAAAGCAAGCAAAAACAAAGAAAATATTTTCGGTCAACATGGAAGAGACATAGTCTTAATCTTGCATCATCCCCAAAAGGAAAACACAAGACAAATGAAAGTAAAAGGTGAAAGAAAAGGAAAATATTTTAACATGAAGGAGACATGAATGTCTCAATTCTTGCATCATCCCCAAAAAAGGAAAACACAAGACAAATGAAAAAAAAAGGGTGAAAGAAAAAGGAAAATATTTTGGGTCAACATGAAGGAGACATGAATGTCTCAATGCCTTGCATCATCCCCAAAAGGAAAAAACAATAAAAGACTAAATAAAAAGGTGAAAGTGATGCACAACATAGAGAAGAATGAATGTACAAATAGAGGAATGTCACAAAGAGGGAGAAAATCAAACAAAACATCACAAGGGATCACATTACGCACATGCAAACACACAAAAGAAAAATAAGAAAAAAGAAAAATGCAAAAGACTAGTAAGGAACATGTGAGTCAACCAACAAGCAAGTCATCCACCTCCCAATCATGTTCATTATATGAAAAGGGTAAGCAACTAGCCAAAGGTACAAGAGCAAGTGTCGAGCTAGGGGAAGCACCAGGTTTAACACTCATTGTAGGAGATTTCTCATTTAAGTTCATGGAAGAGGAGAACAATGTGTTCAAAACATTATGTACCTCTTCGTCAATTGTAGTGATATCATCATTGTCATCCAAATTAATCACAAGAGGACAAATAATAATGTCCAATGGAGAGTGTGACTGTTAAGGTGATTTTTTTACTAGATCATTTTTTGTTTTGGTTAGGGAAGAGATTTATCATGCATTACTTTTGTCAATTGTGGATTTTACCTTCTTTGTTTAATTTCTTCAACTTCAAAGCAATGGCATGATGTTAATGCCTACGCTCTCTAGTGCCTCAGCTTATTTTTGTTTTTTTTATCAAGTTATGTTTGTGAAGAAGTGGGTTGATCAACCATAGGTTGATTTTCTTCCCTAATGGGAGGAACGAAAGGAACCATGGAAGGTTGGTCATCCACTTTCTCTTTGGTTTTGTAAACTTGTTTTATTCGAGGAGGCATGATAAAGTTTCTTTCATTGTCTCTTGGTCTTTTGGATGATGTAGGTGAATTTTCTAGTGTTGATTGATCTTGATTGTTTGGTTCTTGTTTGTTTTGAAGCATGGTTTTGTTTATGATGGGAGTGTTAGAGGTAGACAGGGACTTATGTCGAAGAGACAATTCTGCAATTTTCTTTGCTTTGAATTTTTGGTAAGCTATGAAAAACAATTCTTATCAAGGTGTTATAGGTTCCTTGAGCTCAGGCCAAAAAGATTCTAAGAAAAAGTTTCCTTTGGAAGAAAAGGGGTTAAAGCCACTATGGTGGATAAAATATTCGTCAACCTGAAACTTAAGCATTTAGAATAATCGAAGAGTATATCTTTTCATTGAGCGGCTTTCATAGATGGCTTAGCCTCAAATAAAACTAGTCCAACCTTGTGGGATAATGGAGAATGACATAAGGCAATGTTTTTGGTCATATTTGTAATGGAAGGACAATCGATCCTATTGTAGGGAAAGAAAAACCATTGTGTGTCTTGATCCATGCTTTTAGTTTATCATAGTCATCTTGATAAAGTTCATGTAATACGAAGAATTCTTTGGTGATCATGTTCTCTCCATAGGAGAGATCTATTAATATCCCATTAGTGGGCTTGTCATAGATACAACTAGCTATGTAAAGAGGAACATCGGGTAGATGTTTAATTATATCCTTAGAGAAGAAAAAGAAATATCAAGAGATTTCTTAGCTAGTTGGCCCTTACGAGGGATAAGATTATCACACCTACCATTTCATCCATAGCATTAACATGGGTAATATGTGGGATAGGATCAGGATGTCCATCATCTATATCAACATTCATCACATCATCCTTTGTAATTTCACTAGCTTTGGAAAATGAAATATTATGTTTAAGCATTGGAGATCAATGATACTTGCAAGTTTTGATTTGGAGGGAAATAGACTTATTAATTATTAACACCAAATGGATTGAGGATCGAAGTCAATGAGGTCTTACACAAGATGTCAAGATGCTTACAATATTTTGTGTCATGTCCATTTTGTCGGCGAGATAGGCACAAACATTGGAATCTAAAGTTCAAAGGCAAGGCCTAGTAGGGTTGGGTACTTTGGACACAGGTATTGTGTTATGAAGGGTGTCGTAAATGTGTAAATTGTATTTTCATCTATACAACTAAATGGGAACTATGGTTTTAACAACAACTACTTGGTCGCTACAATTTGAGTTGTTTGTTGAGGGGGCTGAACGGTGCTGAACCCTTTGTTTTTCTTTCTAAATGGTTGGAAATTGTTTGGGTTGGAAAGTTTAGATTTCTTAGCTTGGCTAGAAGTTGACCTTGTATCTCGACTACTAATCGAATTGTGATAATAAAAAGGATAGTACACACGTTCATGAAGGAGGGGAATTTCATCATGGTGAGTTTTTCCTGAAGTTTGGTTTGCAAATTTTCTATAAAAATCTTTTGATGATGTGGGTCAGGGATCTTGACATCAATTTGGGAATAAAGTGATTGATGGCTTGAGATAAAATTAGTTATCTTTTCTTCCTTGTTGTGCTTGCATCACATCAAATCAGCCAAGGTCTTCTTGGGAGTCATATGCACTTGGAAATGATTTATAAATGCATGAACAAATTTATTAAATGAATGAATTGAATTCTTTGGTAAAGATGAAAAGCATTCCAAGGAAGTATCTTTTAAAGTCCTAGGGAACAATTTTTCTAATAGTTTATCATCAAGGACATAATCACTACAGAAGGCAGTATAGGCATTAACATGGTTAGAAGGATCTTCTTTCTCTCCATATTTCTCAAATCTAAGCATCTCTACTCCTTATGGAATTGGTGTTTGTAATATCTCTAAGGACAATGGGTTGCTTCGAACATAATATGTAGGTGGGCCATTCTGATTTTGGTTTATGGTGGAGATTTTCTTTTGCATAGAGGAAATAGTTTTAAAAAATTGTGTTATGAGAGTTTCATTATAAGTGGTATGAGGTGGAAGTGAAAGTGGCGATGGAGTGTATGTAGTGGTAGGGCAAGTGAATGGAATGCTTATAGGTGGTAATGTGGTAGAAGGTAGAACATGTGATGCCACATAGGAACTAGGAATGCTAGCAGGAATACCCACGGAAGGAATCACATTACTAACTTGTTGCATTGTTGTTGTGATTTATGAAGTGGTATAGGGAGGCATTGATGCTATTGTTGAGGGAGGAGGAATTTGAGTTCCTCCTTGGCTAGAAATATTGTTTGTTGGTGTAGGAGAACTAGATGTTGAAGGAAGATGTTTGCCAAAAATTTGAACTATGGTTTTCATAAGGTCAATGCCTTCATCACTTTCAAGCATGCGGTGAATGTTTTGTGTGGTAGGAATTGTAGTATCAGAAATGTTTTCAAGGCTAACTTGATGTTTCAGGTGGACTAAGTCCTCATGAATTTGAATAATTTTCTCTTGCAGGATATCATCAGTTTTTGGTTCAACATGCATACTATCTGAAGCAAAGAGTTGCTAAGGCTATTATTCATGTGTAGTGCACTATTTTCCATACTAGGAGTGGAAGCTCTAGATAACCCAAGATCCACAACAATTGTGTTATTGCAAGATGAAATGAGTCTTGAACTTCTTATCACTAAGATATTAGCAATAGGATACCAAACACTCATGCAAAGGCTTCTAAATGTAGGGTGAATGCAAATGCAATGTAAACTAACAAGAATGAAATTCTTGTAGATATGCAAAATTGACATAATGCATTCCTCATATCTAATTAAATCGTATTCGCCCATCAATTAAATAAATAATGTTTATTTGATTAATCTCCTAAAGTTATCTCTTTAATTAAATAAATCATTTTATTTAATTATCTCCTAAAGTTTATTCATTTAATTAAATCAAATGTATTTAATTAAATGGCTAATGTCCATTATTTCCTCCCATTTGATTTAAATAAATCCAAAAATCTAAATCAAATGTCATGTCAAATAATCTCTATCTAAATTTAATTAAATCCTAATTAACTTCTAACACTAATCCTATTTTCTCTAGCTTTTGCAACTTGCACAATAAATCAATTTATTTGATTTATTATTTCATCTAATTTCATTCAAAAAAAGGCATCAAGATAGAATATTCTTCAAATATGAATTTTCCCTCCCATATGTCTTATCATCCAACATAGCATTAACTCCTCTTACATTGTCTCTTACATGTCTTCCACTTGAAATTTAAGACTCTTTCTTCTTCCTCCAACAAGCCATCTTTTGAATTTAAAATGTCCCTCTCTTTGGCACATTGATCAAAATGTGCTCAACCTTCATCTTTTAACATCTTGAAAAGTGGCATCTTGTCATTGGCTCATGTTTTGTCCCACATCCTCCATGTTTTGCATTATTCCATCCTTCTTGGTTATAAATAGAGGCCTCCTCTATTATATCATTCCCCCACAACTCCACAACTTGATACACAATCTCAAGCATTTGAATCTTGTTCATCATATCAACAAAGAGCTTATCAAGGATTGGGAAAGGGTTTGTTTCCACATCAAAGAAGTGCCAATCCATTATGAGATAGAGTTTGATTCTTGCTTTCTTATGCTCACTTAATATATTTGATATCTTTCTTCTTTGTTTGCATAGGTAGCATGATCCAATATTTCATAGGGATGCTTGAGTTTGCTTATTTTAAATTGACTAACAATGTTAATAATTGTTTGTTTTGAGGTATGCAAATTTTAGCATGTCTAATGCTTAAAATTGAAATTCTGTAAAGTAAAACTGAAATGAAGAAACAGTGAGTAGAAACTAAAAAAATGAACTGTAGATGATAGAAAATGCAGTGTAAAATATGTAACTAGACTAAGTCACCCAAGGTGGAAAATGAGTCCAGGGAGTGATTTTTTTGAAATTTTTTAGAATTTTTGAATGGGTTTTTATACTTTTTATGTTGTTTGATGTAGATATGATATGAAATGCATAAATGAAAGCTATATGATATTTTCACTAATGCAAATTTGGAAACCCTAGAATGCAATCTAAACAATGCAAAATGCAATGCAGTGTTAATGTAAGTTATTCCTAGGATGAAAGTGTACTCTTAAATAAAAAATATGATGTTCAAAAGTTGGCTTCACCAAAATGTGAACTATGGAAATGGAATACACAACTTCGTTGTTCACACCTAAAAGGGGAATGAAGGAAGAGGGATATGACTTCACAAAGTTCACACTCAAGAAAAAATTCTTGACATTCCAATGTAAGAGAAATTGAAATTTGCCAAAGGGGATTGTTCTTAAGGAAATAAATTGATAAAAGAGATCGATTATTAATGCAAAATTAAGAAAACATGCTATGATATGTATAATGAACTAAAAATGCAAAGAAACTGTAATAGAAACTTATGAAATCAAAGGTGTACACATAAAAAATGGAAAGTAATGGAGAGGAGTTTTGGAATCATACAAAAATCACTATTGGATCCCACTGGGACTCATACGCCAAGTTGGGCAACTTAGTCCTATTTCGGGGAAATTCTGCCAGAATAGGTTTCAGACAACTAGATACTTAGAATGGTAAAATCTTTGTTTTGGACCTGGCAGTGAGACTCATATGCCAAGTTGAGTGACTTAGTCCACTTCCATATTTTAGAAAAATCAAAAGTGGAATTTGTAGCTCCCGGTCTGCACTTCTACTCCTGACAAGTTTCCAAATCCGAAACTACAAAATTTGACCTGTAGGTGTTCTCCAAGCTTATTTTAGGGCTTTGACAACTTTGAATGACTTTGTTAAATTTTTGACAAGTTTTCTAACCTTGTTCTTTAACGAATTTGCACACTAAACTTACAAAACATATGCAAAGAGGGGAAAAATATTGAGGGTTAATGAATAGGGGTTTTCCTTGGTCAAACCCCGGTTTGGTAATTAAACTCTTGAAAATGAAATGAAATGGAAATAGAATGATGAATGAACAACATGCAATGCTACAACTCACCAAAACCTTAAGTAGAAATCTAAAGATATGCAAGTAGTGGCTCCAAAGTGCTTGAATGCTCTTGTGAAGCAATATATTTGGATGCAAAATCACTTAATTGCTTGATTAGGAAAATAGGAGGATTAGAGGGATGAAAATGAGAGGAAACACCCTATATTTATACAAAATTATGAAATATTTCCTGAAAATACCACATCACAAGTCGACCTTAGGTATTAGAAAATAATATCCCGCCAAAATTTTGAATTTATTTTTATTTTTGAGCCAAAGGGGACTCATTCGCACCCTAGTAGTGAATAGGTCCCACTTAGGCATTTTAAGTGGGTTTCCAAAATTAAGTGTATTAAATGATGCTTATTAGAATTATTTTCAAAAATACATTTAAGTAAGCCCTGTAAGTGTAAAATGGGGTCAATTAAAGCATAAGAAAGGGTTAAATTATTGATAACAAGCCTAGAAAAGCATGAAAGTTTGTTACAACACTTTACAACATTTTGAAATAAGGCTTGGTTAGTGATAAAAAAATGTTGTTTAGGTGAAATATATTAACAAGACCCTAGAAAACTGTGAAAGTGTGTTACAACACTTAAGTAAGGTACCACTTGAATTATTTTAGTTTGGTAAGGCCCAAGACCTAATGTGAATGTGTTATCCACATTACAGCATTAAATCAAGGCAGAATTAAGCCAAAATCGTAAGAAGGACCCAAACAAGAAAGAAAAAGTAGAAGGGTTACTTTTCTGATGTCCACATATCCTTAGAGACCTAAGACTAATGATAAATCTCAACTAACTACAAGAAGAATCCTTCATTTTAAACTTTCTATTGGCAATCAACTTCACCTTCATCCTAAAAATTCTCTATCTTATCCCGTAATCAACTTCACCTTCATCCTAAAAGTTCACTATCTTATCCCTTTTGCCACAAGTGTGAGACATTCATAACGTGATTTTTTTTTGGGAGAGGGGGGAAAGGGGGGCGCTTTGTCCATAGTCTCATCTCTCTCGTTTTTCCTCTTCTCTTCCATCTGTACTATATTTGCACGCAAATATTCTCCATTTCACGTAATGTGCTCTTTAAGTCTTACCGACAATTACTCATCAAAATTGTTTGAAAATCATGTTGTCTTGCCATGTTTGTCGATACCTCTTATCTCCTTAAAGTGGAATAACAAATGCTCATCACTGTATTTTCTCTTCAAATGGTAAACAATTACGGACTTGTGAAGAAAAACCCAACTCTCAAAGAACTCAGAGTGCAAAACATGAGCATTCGAGTTACACTACAGTCTCTTGAATACAAACAAGGTATACATAATACTAACATGTATGCCCTTGTTAAAATTACAAAGATACTCTGAATTCTCCGTAACAGCCTCCATGATGAGGGATTACTCAAGTGGGGCAATCACTGCTACACAAGAATTTGCAAGCCATGGTAAATAGGTTAGTTAGTTCTGAGGGTCTTTCAATAGACTGTTTAATTCTTATTGGCATCAAATTATGATTTCCATGGCTAATTGTACGTTTGATCCATATTTTTTCCTCTCTATGTTTAAAGACAACTTCCTACTTTTTCTTTATGTATAGTAGTTGCAACTCTACCATGTGCATTGCATAGTTACTCTGATGTACACAGCTATTATTCTTTCTCTGTGTAATTCAGCTTTATTAAAAAATAAACCAAAGAAAAAGGAAGTCCTTCAATTTTAGCCAATCAAGGTAGGGACCAAAAAAAAAAAATTCAAACAATTGCTCTCCCTTTTCTAAGCGGCCGGCAACATTGAAATTAGTGTTCCAATTCCCCCACATGTTTGCTTGACTTGACTTTCATTCAGAGCTGAATTCTCTTCTGCGTCAGCAAGTTTCCATAGTTTACAAACGCCGTGTTTCTAGCCGTACTTTCCCATGTCCTTTTAACTAGCAGTTTGTTTGTTGGAGGAAAAGTTACATAGTTTCAAGGATCATTATGATAGTCAAACTACAGCTGAAGATCAGTTTAAGGCTATTCTTACTATTATATCAAGAAATACAATATTAATAAAATTTAAATTTGTTATTCGATTATTTGATTATTAAATTATTTGATATTTAATTGAAGTAGAATTCAAAATTTAATTGATTATAATAAATTTATTCAAAATTCAAAACATGTTTTAGAAAATGGTGAAGAATATTAAAGTACATAATTCAAAATTTAATAGATCATAACAAATTTAATTCAAAACTCGAAACATATTTTTAAAAGTAATCAAGAATATCAAAGAAGAAAGTATCTTGAGTTTCCTTTAAAAAACATCTTTGATTTGGAATATAAGTTCTAAATTTATATTTTATCTTCCCTTTTTCCAATGAAGGAAATCTCCCCTCATAAGAAAGAAGGTGGAATTAACTTGCAGTTTTAAAACATGTAACTATCAATGATATACTAATTTATATGTAATTTATATATAATAATATAGAATAAATAGCAATACTTGTTAAAATTAATGGTAATTCTTCCTTATTTCTAATAATATTGTGGAAAGTCAAACAATTGAATGTGCTATGAAGGCTAATGGATCAAGTTTAATTCTTCCATCTAAGATAGTAGATTGGAACCAATTTAATAGATGGTTATATCTCTAATGAAATATTTTTCAAGTTGATATTTGGAATGTTAAATTATTAACACTTCATAATTTGTCACCTTGCAATATCAACATTTTAGTAGTCAAAGATATATATTAGCACCCCTTACATGTTAAGTGACCTAGGAGAATCCTATAATTTTTACATTAATTTATCTTGAATTTTTCTTTAAATTGAAGTATAGTAGTAAATACAATAATAACTAATTATATATATCATATTTACAATAAAATAGATTAAATGCACATGAGATTAGAGGTGTTAAATGTAAGCTACAGAAGTACATGATAGAAGGAGAATTATTATATACTTTTGGAATGTTATGAACTAAAGTTGATTGAAGAAGATTCTACTAACCTTTCACCCAATCTTTATAATCTAGTCCAAACCATTGTAAAATCTATCTAAGTATATATTATGTCAAATGTTAGAATCATTGTCATTGCCATGGTAGTCATCCAAATTTCGAAGCTTGTTGGTGCCTTTGGAATATTTTATTTCATTTGAGTGTAGGAATTTATCTTCTATTCATATCACTCTTATGAACTTCAGAATCCCTAACCCCTAACAATTATTGGAGTCACACCTTTTATTTGTTGGGCTTTTAGACTTTTTCATCCCATCAAATTGCTCTCTTTTGAACCCCCAAAAAAAGATCCTTTGTAGTCAAAATATTTCTAAATATTTTGGCACCACCATTTTGATCATCTCATAACCATCATTCAATTTCCATATTTACCCCACAACTTCAAATTTCAATCATTTTCTTGAAGTCCTTTTAACATTAGGCCTTTAGATTTTCCCATCCTTTAATACCACTTTCCTCTAAACCTTGTCACTTTGGTTCCTTGATGTTGGTTCATCATCCTTCAATCAAATTTGTGAGTTGATCCATAGTGGTTGACATCATCATGACTTCATCTTTATATAATTATATCATCATCCATTTTTATAATTGCATATTGAGTCACACATGTTGATATCATAATGATGTCACGTTGATTTCATATTTTCATCCCTAATTTTTTTTTTAAGTCCATTAGGCTATAGGATTAGGCCATCCATTTACCTAGTACCCTATTCCAATCTCCCTCAAACCATGATTCCCACTTTAATATTTTTCAATCAAATTTGTAGCCAAACCTATTTTTGATGCTCATTTGTCTTCACCTACAAAGCACAAAACACAACATATTCCTTTATATAAATATTTTAGTGTCAAATTTTTTTCCTTTTCATATCTTGATACCAATCATAAGTTCATCCTAGTACCCTGATCCTAACATCTTGATGATTTGTCCCTTTTCAAGTTTCCTTTTTTTGAATTCCTCCATTCTAACTCTATTCTATATAGCATGACCCTATAACCATATGCTAATGTCATGAGTCTACTCTTACCTCTCAAGTGTTATACTCCTACCCATTTTTCACTAATTTAACTAAAAATTGCTAAAATGGCCTACAAAGAAACATAGTCAATAGAAAAAGAATTAACATGTTTGAAATGTAATGGAAAATATTAAATCCATATTTTGCATTGTCCAAGATAGATTAAGCATAAAATTTCTGTCTAGTGTGAGTAGCATTTTCATTTATGGCAATTATTTGGATCTACACATGCTAGAAAATACCTAGAATAGTTTTTTATGCCCAAAGAATATAAAATTGATGAGGGAGGATTCCATGGCCTTGTCAAAGATATTAAAAATGATCATATACCATAGGGGTAAATTTATCACATGTTTTTGGAAGATTTTTTTTGAATTTTTTTACCTTTGTTAGGGATATTTATTGATGAATCTAGATGTTGGTTAGTGAGAAAATTATTGGGGAATATTTTTAACCAGATTTTTATGACTATTGACATGTTATTCAACTTTGTGATGGTTTTTTTGGGCTAGAGGACATGGTTCATGATAATATCACCACGGTGCCTCCCTACACACTCTTTTGGCCATACTTTTTGTGCCCTAATTTGAAATCAATGTAAGGGAATTTTCTATTCATTTTAAAGGGTTGGGTTTTTTTAATTTTCTAAAAAATATCATCTATGCTAAAATTATTTATGTGTACAACCTCCATATACAACAACAAATCATATTTTCAAAAATTCTAGTCATTTCTAATGAGATTGTAATTATTTTATATAAAAAATTATATATGTCCTAATTTAGTGATTGGCCTACTATTTTTCTCCATAAATATGTTATTGTTCCAATGGATTCAAAGAAATATTGAATAAAAATCGTATATATTTTGTATTATATCTTTGTTATTTTTCATCCAATGTACTATAAAAATATTTCTTTATATGTATATGTATGTTGAGTGACAATATTTTGTTTTATTTTTTTTTAACTTTTTTAAGGATTATCAAGTAGAGATTGCATTACTATTAGGGTGTCCAATATGTGAAATTGAGGGCTTGCAATGCTATTAGGGTGTCCATTTAAGGTAGAATCCACGTTGTAAGAGTAGGAATTGGTCTCATGGTATAAGGTTGACCACCCACACCATTTTGAATAAAGAAAATCAATTTAAATATTTTATCTATTTATTTTTTTACTTATTTTTCCATTACACATAGTTAACTATTATAAAATCATTTTATAACCATTTTTATCCTATGGTTGTTAATAACCTTAGAGAGTTATGTATGATTTATCATACTAGGTGAATTGTCCTCTAAGATACTATATATATATATATATATATATATATATATATATATATATATATATCGAATTACATGAATATATATTTTTTAATTGCATTATTGAGTCTAGTTTCTTAAAGTTGGAGATTTTCACTTTCATTGTAGTATAACCTTCAATAGAGACATTCGACAACTTAAAATATAAATACACAGTCATATTTTTTGATAGTTTTCTTAAGTTTACTTAAATGTAATATTATGTAAATATATATAGGACTATGCTCCCTAGGTTAATAAGACTTAAATTATAGAAGAGTTTCATAATCATCTTGTTCATTTGTCTTTGCAATCCTTGATTTTAAATTAGGCTCTTTATTCATTTTTCCACTTGATCAATATTCTGGTAATAACCTTAGAGTCAACAATTAGTATAGAGAAAACACCTACACATAGCATGAACATTCACATGACATAGTATTAGCCTTAGTAGTGACCTTCTTCATCTTTTTTCCATGTTTCTATCTTCAACCCTTTTTCAATTATATAATCAATTTCTATAAATTATTTTTAATGTTCAATAAATAAGACTTTACTTAATTTCCTTCATTGTCTAAGTAGTTAAATATAATTTTTCATTTAAATAATTCTTAGGATTGTGGATACATTTTGTTAAATAGTATCAAAATAATATAATCCTAATGTAAAAGTAGTGAAAAATGTTTTAGCTAATACACATTAGCTAAATTATAAAAATATAAAATAATTTTCTATTCTTCAATTTTTTAAATTCTATAAGACATATAAACTTGTTTTTAATCAATAATTAATATATATAGCCTATAATGTTATAGCCACTGGTCTAGTGTTTTGAGTACAACTTATTCCATGTTTTAACCTTGAATTTTAATGAAATTATGGGCATGTATTTTGGAATTCACATTCCACCATAAAGGTTAGATTGATGCTTACTCAATGATCAAAGCACCACTGACAAGGATTTAAAATCCTTTGATATTAATTTTTTTTTCTCGAAGCCAATAGGATTCTAATTTCCCTAGATTCACAAAATAAAAAAATATTTTAAATAACATTCTCAACTACATGCTCCTATTAATTGGTTAGTTGTGTCTAATAATAATTTAATAGAATAAAAATGAGAATACCTCATGCAAGTAAGAATGATTAAATTTGGTAGTTATTCTCATGGTAATATAAGTCCATTAGGAATTCAATGTGTTTCAAAATACCTTACATAATTTTGTGATAAAATTATCACATAACTTAAAAATAAATATAATAATGAACCCATATAGTAGCTTGTTGAATGTTTTTATATTCCTATTCTAAATGTTATTGTACTATCACAAAAGAATGTGATTATTTAATTGTTAATGATGGTTTAAAATAATGCATTTTCCTAATAAGAAGCTACAGTGTATTCTATAATAATAATTAATTTATAAATTATATTTCCTTCTATTTAGGTGGTACAATGCTATAGGGAGAAGAATAAAGTGATATATCTTTTGAAAAAAAAAGGGTTTGATATTTCTAGTGTCTCATTCTTAGATAGCCATAATATGTTGGATTAGAAAGGTCTCTTATAATTTATTAAAGAAAATAGGTCATTGTGATTTCTTGTTGGCTTCATCACTATCTATATGGTGGTAATTATTTTTGTTTATATCTCATTTGTGTGAAAGAGGTGGAAATTTTTTTGTGTGATATGTTCACATATGTAATGATAGACATGATTACAATTTATTTGTTTATTGTGGTATCTATTATTATATATATTAAAAAGTGGATATTATATTATGTATTGACACTTTATTTATTATTTTTTTCTACATGGTCTATTGTTTATTTATTGACATGATATTTGGTGTTGCCAATATGTTGTGTGTGTCTAGGTTCTAGTGTATTTTTCATGGTTGGGAAAGGCTTTATCTTACCTTGAGTCCCTCTCTTCCAAGGGAGTGTGTGTAACCATAGGATAAAAAATATTTTCAATTGATCTAACCCATTCATGATTGAGGTGGTGTAATATATCCCATATTTTGATAACTTAGATGGAAATGACATACTTCATTCTCATGCACCTATTATTTTAGAGATTAATTCAATTTTTTTATCAATGGCTCAAGACCAATATTTTTGTGGTAGCCTATAGTAGCTTCATTGATGTTCAATAGAATAAATAAAGGAGATTATAGTTCGAGAACTCAATATTTTGATTTACAATATGATATGCTAGATGAATAGGCAAAAATGTGAGGAACTAATACATCTCACCAAGGATGTAAGAAATTTCATGTAGTTCTATGAAATTTATCATTGTTTATTAAAAAATGGTCATTAATCACCACAACGGTTTACCTAAGGTTATTAGTGATCATATTATTTTGTTTCAAGTTAATGATATCTTTATTTGGTGTCAACTTTGCTAAGGATTGTTTCACTTTCTAGGAATGAAATTTATAATAATCATTTTGATTGATTCAAAAATACTCCAGAAAACTAAGGGGAAACTAAATGTGGACTTTCTAAACTCCTCTAGTTGTGTCTTATGTTTACTCTTTTGGTTTTTAATTTGAGCTATGTTAATATTTACTTTTTTCCCTTTGGCATGGTGCTATCTTGTTGGTGCTCCTAAATAAGTATTGAGATTTGATTTCTTTACTATTTTATCTAAGGTTTAGTGTTTCCCTTTCGGTTTTCTTATATAATATCTATATCCTTTATCTTTGGATTATTATTATATCAATTTGAATTTATATTGTAATTTTTTTTAGATATAGGCTTGAGGTCATTTAATAATTCCCTAGATCTTTGATAAAAAATAAAATAATGTCAACCATGTATAATCATGTTGAGAAGCATAAATATAGTGACATAAGAGGTGGAGTGTAATGACATGAGTGTGCTAACAAAATTTATTAAAGATAAAAAATGCTAACTCTAAAAATATTTGTGTGCATGATTATTTTCTTTACTATAATGAATAAAGTAATGTTATGAAATAACTTAGTTATAAATAGTAAATAGTATGTGCTTTACTAAACAAAATAGTATATATAAGAAAAATACAATTCAAATTTAATGATATGGTATGCTTAATATGTAATAAACAATTCACATCAAATTTGAGACTTTTAAATTTGAGAAAAATAAAATAAATAGTAAATAAAATAGCAAGGAAAATTTTAGAATTAAGTTACACAAAATTATATATATATAGAAGTAGATTTTAGGTGTTTCATAATTAAAATAATAATTTACATTCAAATATATAATATTTGTTATCTCTTTAGAATTACTAAAAATGGTAATAATTTTTTTTATTAAAATTGTTATATAATTTCAATTGAATTTTATATTGCTTAATAAAATAATTTGTAATGTCTAAATGAATTTTTTCACCATATATAAAAAAATTAAAAAAAATAAATAAAAATCTTAAATGTAAAGTAAAATAATATATTTCATAAATAAATAAATAGATATATTCATGTATGTTTGAAGTGTATAAAGATTACTTAGAAATAAATGGAATAATATTTGAAATTTGTAAATGTATATAGAAAGTAATAAAAATAGTGAAGTGTTCCCTAAATATTTAGGAGTAATCTATAATTTGTATATTAATAGTAGTTTGAGAAGTATAAAAACTCAAACATTAGCTTATTTTTTCAATATTTTCTCAATAAAATAGAATCTATAAAAAACTGTGATTCCTATAATGTTATTCCTAATATATAAACTCTTCCATTAAAATTTTAAATTATATATAAAATTCGAAATTAAAATCATAAAATTAACATAATAAACAATTTAATACTTATTTGATAGATATTATTATCAAGTTTTGAAATAATTTATTATTTATAATAAAATGTAACTTTTTTAAATATCAAATAATTATAAGTTTTTTAAAAATACAAAATAAATATAAAACAACTATTTATTATTTTTACATATAAATAAAGTATAAAATTTATCGAATGGTAATAAATATTTTTAACATTTTTAACTTTAAACTGCTTGTGAGCACTTAGATTCTTTTCTTTATTAGGTACTGGAGGCCTATCTTTTAAGATTCGGCAATAGCCTACGTATACTCTCAAGCAATAGCCTACGTCCACTCTCAAGTAGGGAATCACTGTATTAATCAATCACCAATCAACTACACAATACATGATCTGCCACATATTTATACAAAGCTCTTCGAGAAACTCACCTGAAAAGTGAAGTTTGCATTGTATAGTTCGATATGAGTTAAATTTAAGTAATATTTAGTTTCTTAAAAATGGGTTGAGTGCATATAAATTTAAAATGGTAATAAGACATTTACATAGATTGTTACTCAAAGATTTTATACTTAAAATTATACAGATTTATTTAAACAGATAACATCAAACAGCAAGATGGTTAAGCCTAGTTATTGTTGAGAAACAGAACAGCAATAAAGGAATAACAATACACTTGGAAGTAAATACAGATAAATCAAATTACAAATATACAATTACATTCATCAAAAAGTAAAACAATCTTTTTATTATGAATAGTGTATATTTCTGAATTAAACTGTGTATATATTTTTTGTTTGACGTTTCCAATCACACTCAATAATCCATCATTAGAAAGAAGAGAATAGAAAAACTAACTGATATCCAGTAAAAAAATCTCTTTATTATTTCTTTATTATTTCTTTGCTGCAGCAGATACATATAGACAGCAGAAAAACTAAGAGGGATGAGAAGAGTCCCAGTTTGGTAACCGTTTGGACTTCACATACTTAACAGGTATCACATATATATGTTAGCAGTCGTTAAACATGCAATAGAAACTAATAATGACAGGGTTTTTTTTTTTTTATAAATATTTCAGAGAAATATTTAGCGGAGAAGAAAAAATATTTCAAATAGGGTTCCGTTTCTGTGAAAACAGAAATTTTTTGAGTGGATTTTCTTTTGTCAAAAGAGAAAGATGTGGTCGTTTTGATGACTGTTACAACGCATCAACTGTTTCAGTGAAAGCCTACATCCAGACTTAAACAGCTGTATAAATATTCCTCTCTGCTGAAAGAAAATTCTATTCTTAACCCAAAAATAATAAAAATCAATTGTTGTATTGTACTGATATCATTCTTTCTTGTTATATAATATTATCTGAAATATCGATGATTATCTAATATGATCCGGAAACATCCATATAAAAATTTCTCAACAGAATAATCTAAACAAAAAGATCTAAGATGACCTATATATACTTTTTGTTTTGGAGAATCTGGTTATGTTTAGCTTCATAATTCCCCAGCTATGTTCAGAATCAAAGAAAATTTATTCTTAGAAATTGAAGCTGCAAGATTACCATACAATAATGACAATCTTCTATAATATAATAGCAATATCCATATTTCAAAACGCAGGTTACATATAGTCCAGTTATATGATATCATAATGGGGCACAACAACAAACAGTATTTCGATGAATACCAGTGAGGGGAAATTTCAGCGAAACTAAACAAGAAAACAGTCTTAGACAATCATGCTTCTTGACCAAACAAGTAAATGACTAGAACACACTATTTTTTCTTTTTCTTTCTCCGTTTACCTTTGATTTTTGTTCTTGTAATCCCTCTTTTTATCGTACAGTTTATTGGTGTCGCCATGAATCTGCCAAGAAGCCAAGCTAGTCTCTATCATGATAATGCGCAGGATTTGAGATGACACTGATGGAATAAGGAAAAAGCCTCAACCCTTACACACCTTCCATTCCTCCTTCCTGGAAATCCCTTAGATTTAATAGGTTTAAGTTCAGCTGGGTGGGAATCGTACGTGTGAACAGATCAATAATACGTGATATTCTCAAGGGGAGGAAGGAGCTGCGAAATTTCGCAAAAGTCTTGTCTTTTTTCATCAGTCACTCTTCACCTTACAAATTGTGGCCCTTCTGTCGGTTGGTTATGGCATGGTAGATGCTCATCCTGCTCCACATGTCACAATCTTTATAAGCAGTCCAAAGACTAAGATAATAGTGGGATATTTTTATAATTTATATTTTATAATTGCTGACATTACAGAGATTTAATATATGTAGGTTAAAGAACCCACCGACAAAAGTTGTTGCTTCAAGAATAACGTCAGATTCCACTTATTTTGTTTTAAATTTGTTGAGAAAATCATTAATTTCACCTGTTATTCTCAAAATAGAAAGTGCGACTTGGAAAGTCACCGAACAAATATTGTTATTGGTGGCTGAATGGGGGATTAGGGTTTGTATGATAAAATAAACTACCTTACATAACTAATAAATATTTAACATAATTAAATAAATAGAGGGTTAAATTACAATTTTTTCAAATAGTTTTATGTATAAAGTATGATTAATTTATTCTAATTTAGTAATAATGTTAGTTGGAGTAATATATTTTGAAATGAAATGTTAAGTGATAGAAATAAATTTGAATGAATTAATCTTTTTAGTTTTACAAATAAAATTTGATGTTGGCACTAAATTATGTATATTTTGAAATATATAAATTGTGATTCTTCAAGAAAGATATATCCCAAAATATATATGTGTATGTTTGTGCTAGTATTAGTAGCATCTTCAATTACAACATGAAAAATTTGTTATTTTGACATAATTTTTAAAATGTAACTTACACCCTCCAAACAAAAATATGTATTTTAAATATAGATGTATAGTAATATTACTCATATATTTGTAATACAAATAAATGTAATAAATTTATAATGTATATATATATATATATATATATATATATATATATATATATATAAATACATACATGAGAATTATGTCTAGGGTTAGAAAGTAAAGAATAAGTGTTAGAAAAAGAGATGATTCTTTTATACATACATAACTTTTGTTAAAATTCCACCTTGCTTCATGGATATATAATGGATCAAAGCCTCATTGGTTGATTACAATTAAGGTGATATATAAGATATAAGGATTAGTATAATCTAAGAGATAAAATAATAAGCACAAATGAACAATGCATAGATATTATTTAAATGGTTCCAAATTATAATGAGTAGAAAGCCTTGCATATATAGTCAAAGAAGGTGTAGGTGGATTGACAAATGTCTCATAATGTGGCAGAAATGAGTAGACAAGTGTCCTATAGATGTCATTCTTAGGAACACTTGGAGTGTGCAAACCAACAACCTCTATGACCAAGTCATCAACCTTGTGTGTCAAGTGTTGTGTGACATTTGAGGTGAGATGGAAAGTCTTCCAACCTCAAAAGGTATGTGCATGAGGTTTACCAAATAACTTGGTAACCTATAGAGGTCTAAAAGGTTGGACATTTAGTTAGACAAGATGTTGTCTAACCTCATCAACTTAAATACACTCAAGTATAGTGAATAGATTAATTATTCACACAAAACCCCCTGTTAAGTGATACTTGGGGAGATCACTAAAGTGTAAATAGATAGAAATGGGTCCTAGTTAGAGGCCATGTTAGGTACCCATGTACAATTCATTCTCTCACAAATGGAGAAATAGGAGAAAACCCAATGGAAAGAAAAAACTTCTCCAAGAAAAGAGAACTAGAAGGATTTAAGACCTTTTGAAAATATGATCCTTGATGATGAAGAACTCCTTAAGCATGCAGAAGTTGTAAAATTTGTCGATGATGATTTGGTGTATGTTGGAATCAATAAATCTCCAAGAAATATGATCAAGATGAGAGATACAAAATATTGCATGAACAAACATATGAACACTACTCAACCAATGTACACAAGCTTATCAAACTATGTGAAGTCAATAATATAGATAGTACTATGATAAGGAGTACTAGAATCTCAGAATGTGATCTACTAAAATATTTCTTCATTTGAGAGATTAAGATAATGGGTTCATGAGGCCTCCCAAAAAGAATATTCCTCTATTGCTTCATTGAAAAAAGCATTAGCATAACACATTATATAGTCCCCCATTAATACAAAGAAAATATAAGTAGAACAAACTAAAATCAAGAGTGTGCAAAGAATGTAGAGATGTACAAGAAACTAAGAAATGGTGTGTTCCAAGGTACACTCACATGAGGTGAGAATCTCGAGGATCCATTGTTGTGATGGTACAACACCCCATTACACTTTATAATTTAGTTTAAGTACAATAATTTCTCAAATTTCCTTCACACATTCGGTTTGTGGCACTTTATATGAGTGCATTTACAAACATATTTCCTATTTAGTTCTACAAGTTTATTGTCATGAGGCTAATTAAGAAGACATAGATGAATTTATCTTGCAAACCTCAATAAATGACAAAAAACATAAAAGATAACCCCCCATTTGCAAATTATTGCAAAATGAAAACAAATCCCCCTTTGTCAAATTCATAATAAAAGAAAAATTGACTCCTCTATTATACATTTTTAACTAAGACAAAAAAAAAAAAACTGACCCCCCTTTTGCCATGTTAACAAAATAACTCCCTCCTTAAAAGGAAGTGATGAAATTACATTCGTATAAATTGTTAACCAATAAAGTTTAAATGCTATATTCAAATGCTAACTATTAAATTAAATTCTTAAAAATAATTGTAGGAAGAGCCTAACAAAATACTAAATCATCACGCCAAGTGTTAGGTCGATGACCGTTTCAAAAGAAGTGGAGGGCTGTAGAAGGTGTGCAAGTTGGGTGAAAAGATGCCTCCTTTCAGATGTATAGCGCATGCACCAAAATCCAACGCATTCACCAAACTGTAAATCAAACTCTAGCATAAAACAGGAGAAGCCTTGCAAACAGGTTGCAGATTTGGGCGCCCATTGTAAATTGATTGAATTGTAGAATTGGCGAATTTGGGGAAGGTCGATGAGGACTCCAGTAGCGGAAGCGCCTCTAATGGCGCATGAAATTGACAGAGGGCTTGCCTTGTGAATTCCATGTTGGGAAAATTCCACGCTGGCCCACTATCTTCAGCAGAGGCGACCATTGAGACCCACACACAGTGCAAGGTTGAGCCAAGCAAGGCGCAAACCCACGAATCCTCCACAAGCGATTTGACTACACCAAGTAAAATTTGAATGCCTTGCAACTCAAGGAATGCAATGCCAATCGGACTGATGTGGGCATGATGCACCAATTGTAGACACCAAAGGGCAAAATAATTTTCTAGGTGAATTCCACGTTGGCCACTCTCTTGATGGATTATTTGGTAGGTACCACACCAAGGTATTTTCTAGGTAGTGCTCTCCTTGGTCATCGTTTGCAGATATGGGCGCCACTTGAAAATAGTAGCAAATATGGTCACTTGCAAATAGCAGATATGGTCACTTGCAGATAGATGCCACGGCCTAGAAAACTTTCGGGCGGTTTGCAGGGATATTCAACGCAATGGCTGCGCTTATCTCTAAATGGTGCCCACATGCCTCTGTGTATTGGCAGGTCCGCATGAGGTTAGGAGGAAAGACTGAGTGCAGCCTCCTCTACTCCATGAGAACCGTGGCAGGCTCTCTGCTTGCCTCTACCAATGTAAATCGTGCATCTTTGAGGTGTCACAATTTTGTGAATAGAGCTTACTCACCTATAACTTGTCTTCTCTAAAATGGTGGGAAAGGGGTTCTTTATCAATAAGAATTTCATGATGTCTTGTAAAAGTGTTGTGAAGTGTTGTAACCCACTTTCATACTTTTCTAAGACCTTTTTATTATAATTCACCTAAATAATCTTTTTTTATCACTTACCAAGTCTTATTTCAAAGTTTTGTAAAGAGTTGTAATAAATTTTCATGTTTTTCTAGACTTGTCATCACTTATTTGACCATTTCTTATTTTAAATGGCTTCTTAATACACTTTCCAGCCCTACTTAAATGTGTTTCAAAGAATAATCTTGTTAAACATCATTAAATATAGTTTAATTTCTGACACCTAGTAAATTTGTCTTGGTGGGACCAAGTCGCCACATGGGGTGACTTAGTCCCACTAGGCACAAAAAACCAAATTATTTTAAATTTCTGGCAGAATATTATTCTCTTAATCTTGAGGTCAACCTGTGATGTCTTATTTTCAAGAAATTTTGTACAATTGAGAATAAATAAAGGGTTTTTCTTTCATTTTCACCCAATTCATCTAATAATTCATTCTCAAGCAATTATCAAGCATTCTAGGCTAACAAGTCCTGATTGGAGCATCAACTTGCATATCTTTAGATTTCTACATCAAGGGTTTGGTGAGTTATAGCATTACATGTTGTTCATTCCTCATTCTCTTTCTATTTCATTTCATTTTCAAGAGTTTGATTACCAAATTGGGGTTTGACAAAGGCAAACCTCTATACTCTAACCCTTAACCCTTTCCCCCCTCTTTGCATGTGTGTTTTGCAAATTTTGTATACAGATTTGTCAAAGGGAAAGGTGTGAAAAGGTGTCATCATTCCATCAAATTCATTCAATTCAACAAGATCCCTAAGAGAAGCTTGAAGGCCTCTTACAACCCTATTTATGTAGAACCAAATTTAGACACTGGTCTAGAAGAGAAGTGCAGATTGAAAGCTTTAGATTCCTGCCTCAAATTTTCCAAAATTCCTAGGTGGACTAAGTCACCATATGTGGAAAATTAGTCCTACTGCCAGACCTGAAAAGTGATTTTTGCATTTCTAGATACCCTTTTGGTTGAAACCCATTCTAATAGAATCTCACTTAAATAAGACTATGTCGCCCAACTTGGCATAAGTGTCCTAGTTGGCTTCAACAATAAATTCTATAGGATTCCAAAGCCTCTCTACATCACATCCTAGTTTTTAGATGCACCTCTCCAGTCTTGTTCATTACTGTTATTATTTACTTGCATTCTTAGGTCATTTTGCATATTACAATGTGTTTTCAAACAACTTGCATTTATTTAGTAATTTATTTCCATTTTTAGTTCTTTTCATTTAGACATTGCACTTCAGCATATTCCTTTTATACTTACATTCATTTTGAAAGGGGACATTACCCATTTTGGCCCATTTCTCTCCTTTTAGGTGAAAAACCCTAGAAGTATTAGAGAGCATTAAGGTGCCAAAATCTTTGTCCACATTTTCGTGGATCCACCTTTATAATACTTGCTTTTCTGATTTGTAGTCCATCATTTTCC
Organism: Sequoia sempervirens; assembly: GCA_007258455.2. Lineage (NCBI taxonomy): Eukaryota > Viridiplantae > Streptophyta > Pinopsida > Cupressales > Cupressaceae > Sequoia > Sequoia sempervirens. The sequence continues at coordinate 310 of VDFB02366801.1, read as the reverse complement.
TAGAATTAGCTTGCATTGCATTATGCATTGATTAATTTGCATTCTAGGGTTTTAAAATTTGACATTAGTGATAGTGCATATACTTTGCATTTTTGCATTTTAAATCATTGAAAAACATATAAAAAACTGCATTTTCATTTAGTATTTAGGTCATACAAACTTGAAAACATCAAAATCAATTAAATTTTTCTGAAAATTTTGAAAAAATTGTAACTCAGACTAATTCACCATTCTGGGCCATTTAGTCCCAGTCCACATTTTTAACTATTTATTACAATGTCAGAAACCTCATTTATGTACTTTCTAAGCC
>VDFB02366800.1:0-44302 GCA_007258455.2 Sequoia sempervirens | reverse complement strand
TAAGTTGGATTCCCTTGAAATCAGGGATATGGAGGCGAGCAATTTCCTTTGAATGTGGAAAAGGCATCAAAATAGGGATGATGGCTCGTAGAGAGCAGTAAGATACATTGTAAACAGATTTTGGTTTGGAGAGAATAGAGTAGTTTTCTGTATTTTCTGTTTTTCCTGTTAACCCCGTGTGTTTTCAGATAACAGTGATGTCTATGGTCTATATGCATTGATTTGGGCGTTGGATCAGAGTTTACATAACATATTCTAGCATCTTTCTTTTGAAAATAGTTTCATTTGACTTAGAATAGATGCATTGTAATTAAGTTTTGGATTGCAAGGAATAGATGAGGACTGCATTTTCTGTGTTTCACCCGAGTTCTTGAGAAACAGTCGTACAAAAGGCACTGTATATACAGATTTCTCACTGTTTTTGTGTTCTTTGAATAGCTTGGAGTGTATTTCATCTTGTAGACAAGAGGCTTTGAGTAGATTCAGTGTTTTGTGTTCATAGTTTAGAGTTGTAGAGTGTTTTTATCTTTGTTTTGTACACGAAGGTCCTGATTTCCAATTGGCTCCATAAACTCTATTCATGAGATTTTCCTGAGACTAGTAGGATATGGAAGGGGAGCCACACCTTTGTAAATAATTAGCATTAGGAAACACAAGGAGCCAAGCAAGAATTTGTTATCTCAAACCCTAGGCGAGCTAGGAATGCATGGTTAGGAGTTTGAGAGAGGAAAAGTGAAGAGCTCAGGTAGGGGCAGAAGGTACAGTACGGAAGTTGTACGGTATTAGGTAGGTTTTGGTCATATTTTGACATACTGAAAAGGAATGAGGCTTGAACAATCCACTAGAGTGAGAAATTAACAAGGAACTCTTAAAACCCTAGGTATTAGGCCTATTAGCCCTAGTAACCCTTGAATGTAGGAATTAGTTGTACGGTACAGACACAAGCTTGAAACCCTATGAAAGATTTAAAAGCATAAAAAGGGTGTCAGGAAATGTAATTTTTTTGCTAGGTCCTTTGGAAAGTTAGGGCAGGAAAAGAGAAAAAGGGACTGGTAAGGGCTAATAAGAATTAGGCCTCTTCTAGGAAAGATCTTGAGATCGGGTGAAGTGGAAGCTAAAGAACCTCCAAAATGTATACAAGTGGATGTGAAATGCAAGGAGATAGTATCTTCAACTCCCCTGCAAGCAGTTCTAGCAAGTTGAATAAGTTGGCACTTAGACCCTTCTAAGTCCAAGGAAGAGTAATCAGTTGCAAGAAGGTGTTGATCTACCAAAGGTAAAGCACAAGGGGAAACTCTTTGAGGAGAGTTTGGGCAGGGCTTGGTTGGTCATCCAAGTTCAACAAGAACCATTGATAGCAGGTTCAAGGAAGGAGACAGTGAAAAGGTCTCTAATAGACTGTGCAAGCAACCTTTGGTCTTATCATACACCACACATAATATGTAATTTCATTCTAGTAATAGAGCAAATGTTTGTTCTCTTCTTGCATCTAGTTATTCTTTTCGTGTGTATGTAGTGATATTTTGTAGGTAAAGGGGAGGACCTTTCATTAAGTTGTATTAGAGCAGGTGGTTTTGAGCATGGAGAGTATCCACCATGTAGTGATTTAGAGAGTGATGGAAGTGCATAGCTTGAAAAGATTGTTGTTGGTGTGTGTGGAATCCCAAACAGTTAAGAGTTGAAACCATTGATTGGAAGAGATGTCACCCCAAATAGGAAGAGGAAGAGGAAGAGGAAGATCCAAGCTAGAGGTTGTACTTGAAAGATTTTGTGACTTGGTGATTGAAGGTATCAAAAACTAGGGGGAAGTAGGTGTCGGTAACAGAAGGGAAAGAAGAGAAGAGGAAGAGAACATGAGAATGAGGAAGAAATCAACGGTGAAGAACATGAAAGAGAAGAAGAGGAGGAGAAGGAGGAGGAGGAGGAATGACCAATAGATGTCAAACAAGAAATATTTTTGAGAGTTGTTTTGAGAATAACGAAGAGCAATAAGATAGATTTGCTAAAATTTTCTAGAACATTACATTTGGATGAGTTAATCAATTAGATTAGAGAGCTGGAGGAGTACTTCGAATTGGAGGACATTAAAAACCCACATTGGGTGAAGGTAGCTCAAACCAAATTGAAAGGGAATGTTGTGTTATGGTGGAAAGGATTGTAGAAAGAACGAAAAATGGATGGAGATCCTTGAATAACGAGGTGGAACTAGATGCAGATGAAGTTGAAGAAGGAATTCATACCTAGAGATTACAAAATGGAGTTGTTCAAGAAATTGACAAATTTTAAGCAAAAATATATGAGTGTAGAAGATTACACAGAAAAATTTTACATGCTGGCTATTCGATCTGGAAGGCATGAAATTGATAGGGAAAAGACAGTCAAGTATTTGAATAGCTTGAGGTTTAACATACAAGATGAGATGAGTATGCTAAAGATTACCATAGTTGAGGAAGCATATCGGTATGCATTGAAGGTAGAGGAGAAATTAATGAAGAGGCAAATAAATAATTCCAAAAGTCAAGGAAGATTTGGAACTGAAAAGGGACAAGCAAGTAGCAGTAAAGGAAAGTAGATTGAGGAAGAATCCAAGCCAAAATGAAGCAAATAAGTGGGCCAAAACACCAATGAAAATGAGGTACCAACAAGAGGACGTGGTAGTGGTAGTAGAGGGATTCCATTTAGATGTTACTAGTGTGGAGAATTTTTTCACTGTACATTTGAGTGTGATCAAATACAAGAGGGTAGCAAGAAGAGTGTGGCAAGAAACCACTTGGCACAAGAAGGTGAGGAGTGTAATGCATATCTAGAAGTAGCAGACCTAAAAGAAGGTGAATCTCTCATGCTAAGAAGAGTGTTGGTGACTCCAAAGACAATGGAGGAGGAACCATCCCAAAGAAGGAATCTCTTTCAGACTGTGTGCAAGGCTAGAGGTAAGTGTTGTACGGTTATTATTGATAGTGGTAGTATGGATAACTTAGTTTCAAAAGAAATGGTGAAAAAACTACGTATGAAAAATAATAAGCATCCTAGTCCATACAAAGTTTGTTGGTTGCAAAAGGAGCATGAAATAAATGTGAGAGAACAGTGTTTAGTAAGTTTTCAAATTGGTTCTTACAGAGATAAGGTGTTGTGTGATGTGATTCCTATGATAGTGTGTCATGTGTTGTTGGGTAGACCATGGCAGTTTGACAGGGAAGCCATCTAGGATGTTAGGAGGAATGCATATACCATCCAGAAAGATGGGTTGCAGTATATGTTGACTTCTCTAAAAGAGAAGGAAAATTAGTTGAAAGAATCCAGCTCTATTGTTTCTTGCAATGCAAAGAAGCAATGAGTAGATGAAGAGGAACGAAGTAATTGTAGTGATTTGTAGTCATTCAAACATCAAGAGATAAGAGATAAGAGAAAATTAAGTTTTGATTTATTGCAGCAACGCAATAAAGGCACAAGGAGTAGCAACCCAAAAGGGTGTCATGGGCATAGAGGTGGTCTAGTGGTAAGACGTTTTTCAAAGAAACATGAGAATGCAAATGGAGATGGCTTGAGAGTTAGAGGGAAGGCTACCATGGATAAGGAGCAGCTATGGATCAAGAATAAATATGGGATTACCATCCCATGTACCTTCCAATTTTCCTGAGTTTACCAACTCAAGGAACATTTCACTTACCCTGGTTATCTGATGCAGGAGCATCCTGGGTGAAGAGCAATCTTGCATCACCAAAAGTTTGTGTTTGTTTGTTTCGAATAAGGGCCAAGGTTGTGAGTCGTAAACTTCTAAATTATTATAACTCATGTCATGGGGTTCACAAGTTCCATAACTTCCTGACTTAGCAACTTAATGGATGGAGTTCATCGACAAATCACAGGTTTCTTAGTTTTCCAAACCTATGTTGTGGGGTTCTCATTTTTTCTAACCTCTAGATTTGGTGATCCCTTTTGTTGTCGGTATGACTGGGTGGTGTCAGTGTGAGATCCCCCGATGTCTCTTAGACATTCCAGTGATATCTTGCTAGAGCTTAAATCGATGTGACATGGGGTTTTTGGGGAGAGATCTCCCAAAGTCTTGGTGACATTCTGAAAGTAGTAGATGAATGAAGATGGTCAATGACACTAGATGGTGAGTTACGTTGCAACACTTGGCAGAGCAATATTCAATGTATTCCACATCATTGTTGTGAAAATACCCATCTATTGGCCAACTCGATGGAGCTACTAATAATGATATAATGACTTGGTGAATTCATAAGCTAATTGGACAATAATGGAAACTATGACATGCAGAGTGGGCAAGATCAAGGCCGACCTAGAGAACTAGAGAAAGTTATAAATGATAGAGAAATGCAAGTACAAAACAATGTCAAAGGGAAGTGTGAGAATAACATACAGTACAAAATAGAGGGAAACTCATATTTTCCTATTGGAAAATGCATGTAATAAGAAATCCATAGGATGGCACATAATATGTAATTTCATTCTAGTAATAGAGGAAATGTTTGTTCTCTTCTTGCATTCAGGTGTTATTTATGTGTGTATGTAGTGAGATTCTGTAGGTAAAAGGGAGGACCCTTCATCAATAAAGCCAAAAAAAAGCTGAATTCAACCAACTTGGAGGTTGTTGAGGTAGTTTGTGTCAATGGGAGGAGGTCACAGTGAAAATTAGGTTGAAATCGGACCTCAAAAATGTGTACATGAAATTTTCTCTTCCTCAGGTCGTCGGCCAAATTGCAGTGAAAAAATGAATATGACAATCGCTTATTTAAAAAATTAAATAGCTTTCAATAACACGCACATTTTTTTTGGTGTGTACCTAAATCTAAACATATACGCATTTGGATTTAGGCTCGAATACCTAATCCAAAGCATGTACGTGTTTCTTTAAAACATATATGCATTTCTTGTGATTTTTTTTGTTTTGGTCGAAACTTCCCCTCTTCGTGGACCCAACTTCTTACTTTTACTCAATAGGGGGTATGCACCTACACCTTCCTTCCTTGTTTCATTAGGAAAAAGAGATCCCCTTAGAGTGAAAGATTGACTTTCAACCCTTAAGTGAGTTAACCTTGATGGAGATCTTGTTGTTTTCCTTATGACTTAGGATGAGGTAAATCGGCCTAAAATCCACTTTTGGGAGATTAATGAAAAATACCAAATGAATGCAATTTATGCAATGCAATACATGAAATCTCTAAATTAAACCTTAATTTGACATAATCCAAAAAGTAACAACAGATCTAAGAAGGATAGGATTTTATGCACCTATCACAAAAAAGGTTGTGTTGAGTGTCCTCCTAGGACTCATTCACCCAAGGGTGAATGGGTCTTGTTATAGGGGTTGAAAATCTAGTTTCACAATCCTCGAGTCCTATGTCTACACTCCCGATTCCTCCAGATTTCACATTCAAAATTAAATTCTGAAAGTGAGTTATCATGGCTTGATGACAATGTTGACAACTTTGCCACTTTTGCATTTTTTCTCTTTTGATAGATCTCCAATCCTTCTTCAACCTAAGATTTGCTAAACACACAAGAGGGAAAACAGTTTATTTTTGGTGAATGGGGGTTTTCCTTTGTCAAACCCCATTTTGGTGATTAAACCTTGAAATGAAATAATGAAACATGAAATTAGGAATGATTATGAACAAGTGCTATGTTGCAACTCACCAAACCCTTGATTTGAGATCCTTGAAGAACTAAAACTTAGTAAATCTCTCCAAGGTCTTGATCTTGCATGAAGTGGCTTGATTGATGATGTGATATTGATGCTTGAAATTTGACTTGAATGCTTGAAACCTACATCACAATGTTAGCTCCAAAAACATGCATGATGCTTGATAACTTTGACATGATGCTTGAGATCTTGAATGTTGCAACAAATGACTAGGAAATGTGCTCTTGAACACCTTTGACAATAATCTTAGCTCTAGGGATAATCTCTTTCTTATTCTCATGAATTTCTAGGATTTAAATTGATAAAAATACCTTGCTTTTATAGACAACTTTCTAATTTCTCAAAAATTAAACATTACAAGCCAACATGGGTTAGTGCAGGATCATGAGGATCCAAACTAGGCCCTTAAGTGGCAATGAAAACTTAGAAAAATAGAGTTAGGAAACTTGACATAAAAAAATTGATTAAGTTATTAACATAATTTGTAAAATATGTAACAAAAAAAATTGTAGCAAATTGAATGTATTTTCCAAGATACTAGTCCTTTTTTGGAAAAAAGTAAATGTATTTGGTAAAAATTTGAAATTTCAATGTAGTAGTACTAAATTTTCTAGGAAAAAATAAAAAGCATATGTATGTCTAACCAACCTAAGTACAAGAAAAAATTTAAAAAAAAATTAAAAATTCAACATAAGTAAAGGACACATGCCCAGATGTGCAACATTTTTTTTGTATTTTTTTGCAAGTAAATAATTAGTTATGAATTTTTTATTAAAACTTGTTTGTTTGACCACCATAACTTGGCCAAAAATTTATAAAATTTATTTTTTCTTTTTTTTATCCTATAGTATGGGAAGCATCGTATGTGCCACATCTTTCAGATTAAAAAAATGTGAAACCGTTTACGAATTATAGATTTTTTCAATCAACCTATCAATCAGGACTTTAGTCAGAATGTATGTAGAAAATCAATAATAATTATCTATTTAATTCAAAATAAGGAATATCTTATATTTTTGAAAAGCTGACAATTTTCTCAATAAACCTTTTTTGTTTCATCAAATTCAGCTAAAAAAAGTCGTCAACCACTTTTTTGTCATATCGCCACTTTTTGGACCCCCATGATCTTGCACTCACCCACATTTGAAATTGAATTTGGGATCATAAAAAATTCCACCAAAAATATATTTAAATTTTGAGTTAAGAAACTAAAGGGGACCCATTCGCCCAAGGGAAAATGGGTTCTGACCTAAATTGTCATGACCTATTCATTTCGAGGTGTTAAAAATGATAATTGCATTAATTAAATCATGATTCCCCTTTCAAAAATTATAATTAATTAGGCTTGTAGATGCAAAATTGGGCCAATTAGAGGCTTAATTAATTCCAATTTATTAAGGGACCCAAACATAGTGTGAAAATGTAAAGGAGTATAGTTTTTGACACTATAATAACAAATAATATAATTTCTCTTCACTAATTCACAATCATAGAATAAATTCAATTCTATTTTAATGATCTAACAAGATGAGACCTTGGATATCAATGATATATTAGCACCAATATGTGAAAATTATAGAATTATCTAATCATTCTACAAAACAAATCTTTTCTTCTAATCAAACATTCTAATCAACATCTAATTATCCATCTATAACTACTTTATTTTATTCAAATGATCATGAGTGACACATAGTGATTATTTAGCATTAAGAGCGATGTGTTAATTGTAATATGGTGCAAATATCAATTCAAGATAAAACATAGAACCCTAAAACATGTAGAGGATAACCTTCTAGAATGAATGTGGTGAAAATCATGTAATATATCTCAATGTAGTTCATACCATAAACCTTCTTGGGAGCAATAAAGTTATAAATGTGATCAATTATTGTTGTAAATCTATTATGATCAGATCACACAATATAAAAAGTGAGTCCTACGGACTAAAGTTTGATATGTTTCGTGTGAGTATAGAAATTATATTTCCTTATAGTGATAACCACAAGTTGTGATGATATAATAATGACTATAGCATTATTATAAACCTATAATTAAACAAAAAAACATTAAATAATTTTTTTTTTCAATGATTCAATATTACTCTTACATCCCAGATGCTCCTACATCAAAATCTTTAAGAATGAAAGAGAATGCATATGAAAATTTTAACTTAGAAAACTAAAAATAATAGCACTTGTATCAAATTTTATATATTATTTCGCTTTCATGTTGGATTGTTGTTTTCCAGTACTTTGTAAAGTTGGTGTTTCAAAAGGGTTGAATAAGGAGAACATGGCTAGATCATAATTTAACAATTTCCTCATTGTATTTATAAATGTATAATTAGTACTTATATGTTTGGAGAGAGTATGAGCTATGATAATTTGTTCAAAAGAGCAAAGAGTTTGTTAGGTGAGATTTGTTATTTATAGAGTAAATTTGTATGACATAATTATTCCCAACCTACAAGATCAACCTTCAAAGAATTTTAGGCCTACATAGAGTTCAAGGGAAATCTACACTCAAAGGTTACTAACTTTGAACGTGTGATGAATAAATTATAGAAATCATTAGCAATCATAATTCATTTTTTATTTAAGAGTTATGTGCATCTTTCATTCACATTTAATTTCCTACAAAAAAAATCAATTATTTTGATATTTACCAAACTTTTTTATTTATGTTAATTGTGTGCTTATTAATTGTATTTAATTAATTAACCTAAATAGCTCATTAGGAAAAAATTTACAAATATATATTAATTATTATATTTATAAATTTAATTTATGTATAAAATATATATCTAATTAATTTTCAAGTAATTATTATTAGAATATTTAAATACATACAAGGAATAAAATATTAAAATTATAAATGAAAATGATATTGAAATAAAAATATCAAAATAGAGTTAGCCTCCAAGAGAAATGCAAGAGTTCATAATGTATTTCTTTGATTACTAACAAAAAGGAAAGAGAGCTACATACATATTGCATTATAGTTTCCAAACCCAATGCGAATGAGGATAAGGGAAAAAAAAACAATAGATTTCTTATCCAAATTTTTAAAACTACAAGGATAAATAAAAATATTAAATATCATGAATTTAAAAATTGTTATTTTATCCTACTTTTTTAATTAAAATAAATTACTTAAATAAATTTATATAAATATGTGTAATATCTTACTTTGGATAAGCATGTCCAAATTAATAAAAATATTACACTAACAATTATATAAAAATTATTATGAGAAACACAATATTTAATTTGAGTTTAAAAAAATTTAAAAATATCATAGAAGATTTTAATTTTAACATGCAACCTCCTAATTTAAAAAGAAATTTTTAAAAACACAAACAACCATAACATTTACTTTACAATGCAAAATAAAAATAATCATTTATAAATGCTTATTAATTGTATAATTGTCATGTTACCTTTTTATAATTAAATCCATTAGGAGAACCTATAGTCTACTTCTTCATTTCCCATAGGTTGAGAAAATAGATTAATAATAGTACTTCAGCTTGGATAAAATCATTTAATTTAAAAAGGCTAGCTTAAATATTTATATTTTATTTTTAAATATATTTTTAAAGTGTTTGGAGGGGAAAAATAAACTCTAATTGAGGGACCTAAGGGAATTTATAAAAGGAAGAAATTTTGTGAAACACATCATCCATTTTTTGTCATTGTAATCAAAATATTTTTTATAATTTGAGGGTGTGTTTATCTTCTCATCTAAGAACAAAAACTCTTGGTGGAGATTCAAAGAATAAAAAATTTATTAGTTTTCATTATTAGAATGGAGAATAAAAACCCATTTATCCAGATGAAGTGATACAATCCAAGAATCACATTGGCACTAAAAATTGCAAGCTTAATTGTAGATCTAGAAAAATGAGAACCATTTTTAGAGGATTTATTTCATGACAAAGGTTGGGTATGTGAAGGATAATCATGGAAAAAATAGGCCCTTAAGTGGCAAAAAAATCAGAAAAATCAGAGTTAGGAAACTTAATGTAAAATTTTGAATAAATTATCTATATTATTTCAAAAATATGTAAGAGAATCTATAGAAAATTGAATGTAGTTTCTAAAATACTAGGTTTTTTATTTTTAAAATCTATTTGGTGAAAATTTGAAATTTCAATGCAAGAGTACTTAAATTTCGTGGAAAAATAAGAAGTAGGTGTCCGTCTCAACCACCCTAACCATAATAAAATGATAAAAAATATAATATTTTACATAAATAGAGGAATCATGTCCAGATGTGATGCATATTTTTTGTAATTTTTTCAAGTAAATAATTAATTATGAATTTTTTATTACAAATTTTAAAAAATATAAAAACTCGTATGTCTGACCACCTTAACTTAGTCAAAACTTCATGAAATTCAATTTTTCTTTTTTTAATCCTATAGTATGCGAAGCATAGAATGTGATGCATGTTTTGGATTCCAGAAATGTGATACCGTTTGAAAGCTATAGATGTTTTTCAATCAACCTATCAATTAGGAATTTAGTCGTAATTCAAATAGAAAATGAATAATAATTATTTATTAAATTCAAAGTAAAGCATAATTTATATTGGTGGAAAGATGAGAGTCTCCTTTAAAAACCCTTTTCATTTCATCAATTTTGGGTAAAAAAAAATTGTCGGCCACATACCCTACAAATACCCATCATATCGCCACTTTTTGGCCCATCATGATCCTGCACATACCCAGTTGTCAAAAACATTTACATCTTATTGCAAGAAAAATTGCATAGTTTGAGTGGTGTGTTGATTTATTTTTAGTTTGCTACAATATTGGTCATTGTGATAAGTATTTATTTTGGTATTTATGATGAATAAAATATGTAAAGTTTTATTGTTATTGCTACACAAGTAAATATGTTGTTTGAATATGTTGTCAATTTTATATCAATATTTATTAATTAGATCTTTTGTCATAATTAACTATGTTTGGTATGAAGGTTTCAATATTTATGTTAACATGATTAATTGTTTTTGAAATTAAAATTGGAAAATAAGGGTGTCGTCCCTTTAGAACAAGGCCCTGTGGGCCAACAACCATAAAAAATGAGAAGAGAAATGAAAAAAAGGAGCAAGCCCATAGAACAAGGCCCTACGAACCATCAACAACAGCACCCACCCTAGTAAGACAAGGGTGCAGACCAACTAGAACAAGGCCCTATGGGCCATCAATAGTAGAAACATAGCAGACACATAGAATAATAACCACCAACCCCTGATCATAGAAGACCAAGAGTGACAAGACACCAAGGACCAAAAGTAGTCCAAGCCAACAACAATCATAAAGTCCATTCTTGGCATGAAAACCAGGAGCAACTGAATACATATAATCAATGCTCTACAACAGCAGGGCAATAATAGACCTTCCAAACAAAAGGCCATAGACCATCTGAGACAACGGACCTGCAGCAAACCTTCCACTCAAGATAGACCAACATGAGCCTAACGTAAAACACAACATCAAGCCCTCCATCACACACCAGCCAAACTAGGAAGCAAACTCAACCTCTGCCTCTAAAGGAGAGAGCTCCCCTCTAACGAACAGGATCATATGAAAACTTTTCCCACTAGCCCCAGAGATCTCCAACCACCCAATACTCCACCTCCATAGGAGTAGATTCCACCTCAAAAGGGACAACAGTAGAGAAAACCAGGAGAGGAAGCATCCAACCAAACCCACAACATCCAACTTCACCTTGATAGAAAAGGAATCCACCTCAAGAGGATCAAACTATAGAAACAAGGAGGAAACCACCACACCCAAAGAAAAAGTTACCATAGCACCCTTCGATAAACCCAACAATGACTACCACAGAGCAACATCAATCACAGGAATCGTTCCATCCACCATAGGGGATAACTCACAAGCCAAGGGAGCCCCCACAACTTGCCAACCCACAACAATCCACAAAGGATTCTTCGAGCCCATACCATCTAGCTAAACTAGGCACCATTGCAAGGAGAGAACCCTAAGATGTGCCTCCAAACACCATTACAGAGCAACAACCGACAATGTGACAACACCCAAGCCCTCACCAATCCCATGAGAAGGATGCCAACATGACCATCCCCCACCTTCAAGCAACAAAGCAAACATACTGAAATCTTCAAATTTGGCGTCAACAGCACACCAGAGAAACCACGCACCCAAACCTAGCACCACGCATAGAGTGGAAACACCAGATCCACTAGCCTCACAAATAGGATCCCCAAAGTCCACAGGGAATAGGGGAAACAAATACATTCCCACACAGAACACCCAAGTGCATGGAGAAAAACCATGGAAACTATGACTTTAGGCAAAGCAGCCCAATAGAACAACAAAAACTTCTTCTACCAGTAAACATAGAACACCCACGACAAAAACCACCTTCTCCAAGGGGAAAGACTGACTAGAGAACAGGGGAAAGACAGAAGAAATCCTCCCAAGAAAATCTGCAGAGGAAAACTCAATAGAGTAGCAACAGGTCCAGAACCAGCAACCAGCATCACGCGCCAAAACAACACCCCACCAATGCGCATCCCATGAAACGCCAAGGGGAGGGAAAGCCACAGGAAAGTCGAACGTCGAGCCCACCAAAAAGACCAACAATGAGGAGAAACAAGAGCCTCCAACATCAAATAGTTCACAAGGCAGCCCAAGTCGCACACAGAGAAAGGTAGCCAAGACCAGCCCAACACCTCAAGCCACAAATGGATAGTGGACAGAGACGGCCCCAATGTGAGAGACCAAATAGAACGAGTGCCCAGAGTAGCAAGTTCCACCATAGGGGTCTTCCAAGTGCACAAACCCACCACAACCAACTGTCATCCCCAAGCCATGAACAACCAGCAGACATCGTCATCGTCTTCTACATCAGATCCATCACCAAAATTCAAAAACCCCCCTCCACGCTCTTTCTCGCTCGCCATTTGCCCCAACTCAACATGATTCATTGTTATATCTACTATAATGTCCATGAAATTTTGATGTACAAGGGTTTATTTTATTTATTTATGCTATTAATTACCAATGATCAATATTTATTTGAGTTGGCATTCATTTTTCTATATTCCACATTTTCCTTATTATTGCTTATATCAAAATTCACAAAAAAAATTACATATTTGATTTAAATTTTGAAGAGGGATATTACAATAATCAAACATCAAGAATATGTAATACAAACTTGATTATAGCTCTATATTTAGATTTAATCCACTTTATCAATCTGAAAAATTCCAAATTAGTTCATGAAGTTTATGTTTATTAAAACTAGTATAAGTATCTTAAAACATCTATCTAAAATATCAAAAAATATCACTCTCAATTATGTTTTTATTGAACTTGTTATTTTGTTTACTACATACACACAAACACAAATTTGAACATTTTAGAACAATTTGTTTTATTTTATCTATATTATTGACTCTCTTTTCTAATAGCTTCATTATTTTCCTATGGATTATCTAACATTTGATTCTACATTTTGAAAATATATAATTTATTAAAAGAAAAATATATTTGCTACTCAAAAAATATTTATTTAGTTTGTTAAATTAAAATATAAATAGATAAAAGAACATAGAATTTTTTATAAAAAATTATTTTATTTTACTTTTCAACTATTTTATTTACTATGTATTTGTAAAAGTTTAATGTATTTTCTTTATTTATTAAATAGTTATTCTATTTATTACATATTTTATTTACTTTAAAATTATTTTAAAATTTTAATATTGTTCATATTTAAAAAAATTCTATTAATTCTAAATATATTTTTCTTTTCATAATTGATAATATTAAATTATTTTCTCTATTATTATTATAAGTATAAGATACATCTTTCAACATTATAAACACCTCTCAACATTATAATTTTTTTTGTATTGAATCAATGTGAAATAATACAAATGGAGAGCATCCAGAGGTTGTCGAAAAGTTAGTACAAACAATAGCCCACAAAAATAAGCCATTTGGCTTAACATCTAGAAAGGACAACAACTAACACCGCAACAAAGTACAAAATACAATTGCATTGGATAGCAGCAAGAAGACCTATCAGAGTCTAAATATTAACATTTTTTTAAGCTACTTAGAACACATTACATCACTTTTATGTAGTTGCAAAATATGTCATTTAATCTTGTCTAAATGCCTAGAGATCTTCACATTGACTTTGGGCACTCCCTACAAATGAGAACATAGGAAAACAAATTGCAAAATGATGTTAGAGTAAAACCTTAAAGCATTTTTTTTCCAAATGAATATCATGATCAACAAAAATAGTCATCCATCTACTTTTCCATAAATTAAACAAGATAATTTTCCTTATAGAATCAGTAACAACATTGTTTTGTAGTCTCAAGCCAAAATTAGCTTCTTTCCAATTCAAAGTATGCTCAAACATAGCAAGGAGATAAACAAAATCAACCCTCCATTTCCTTTTGGTCACAAAATAGTCCCAAAATATATCCTTCAAACTTTCAATTCATTTGCAAAAGGGGCATTTAACAAGATGAACTACATGTAACCCAACCTATCACCAACAGGAAGCTTAGAATGCAGTATTTTCCATGCTAAGATCTAAACATTAGCCTCATTTTTGGAATGCCAAATTTGAGCACTCAAATTTTTCCATGTTTTCTCTTGAAACTTGCAGTTCCATTTCATATTCAATCTGGGGTTAAGAGGTAAGTGTGGAAGAGAATTTAGGTAGACCTTTTTAAGAGGAAACAACTAAAACTGACACTTAGAAAGCCACCATCAATCCTTGAAAGGAGTACAATGAAGAGGTGTACACATCTTCATCACCTGCTTAGAGGAAACCAATGACATAACAAATATAATAAAGCTTTTATATTTACAGTTGAGACCAAAATTATTCTATAGAAAGTGCCAATTGGCACACTCACGAGCATTGAACTCCTACAAGTAGACAAATCTTTGAATTCCTTTCCTAAATAAGTAGTATGCCAGCCTTTTTAAACAACAGCAAGAGGAAGACCATGATATTACACTCGTTTATTCCACCATATTGATGATGATCCAAAGCTAAACCCATGTTGAAGGGAACTTCTCCAATCCAAAATATTACTAACTTGCTACCATGCCTTCCAAATTGAAAGTAAGGGAAAGGAAGCTTTAAAGTGGAAGAAAGGAGCTTGTAAAATTTTATTCTCCTAGCTGACAGCTTGCCATTTACCTTTGGTGTTAGCTTGAGAAATCTGAAAATGAACCAAGATTTTCCACGGGGCATCACCATTCACTGATTTAACAATCCATTTTTATACCAAGTAAATCCCTTTTGTCCTCAAATCCAAAAGGTCCAACCCTCTTTTAGCCTTGCGTTGGATATAATGAAGCCAAGAGGTAGATTTAAAACATGCTTTACCACCCCAATTTTCCCATAGAAAGCTGCGAACAATTTTAATAGGATCCTCATAGCCTTTTTTTTATGGCATATAGCAAGAAGAATAATACACATGTGAAGCCAAAAATATTCAATTCACATCTTGAATCTTTCCAGCAAATGACAAAAAATTATTCCCTCAAGTACACAATTCATTTTTTAGTTTTTGTAAGTACCAATTCCACATCTCAGAAATTGGGACACCAATCCCAAATGGAATGCCCAGATACCTAGTAATTTTCCCATGTTTAATTTGTTTCCACTCTTTAGGAATCCAACATGGAGGTGAACCAGATTGTACCATCAAAAATTTTGTCATATGGCATGGGAAATTTTTGAACCAAACACTTCACACTAAAGATCAAGGACTCCCATAACATTGTTGATCTCTGTCTCAAAATTTTGGATAAACAACATGCTATCATCTATGAAATGGGAGTTAATGGCCACAACATTATGAGGGATAGAAATACCCTTAATTAGGTTCAATTGATTATATTTTTGTAGTGAATAACCCAGAGCATCAACAACAAGCACATACAGGAACGAAGACAAGGGACAACCTTGTCTAATTGAATGTTGTAAAGAAAAGGTATGGGTCAGCTCTTTATTAATCAACAACTAAGCATTGGCATCATTAAACAAAATTTACACATGTCCACATAGTTTAGGACCAAAAGCCAACCATTGCAACATCTTGATTATAAAGCTCTAACACATTCTATCACATGCCTTATCAAAATCCATCTTAACCAAAAGAGCTTGTTGGCTCGATTGTTGGACGCATTCCAAAGTTTCCCAAGCAAGGATAAAATTATCCATTATAAACATTCCCCCAAGAAACTTTGTTTGTTCAAGCCTGACTATCTCTTTCACAATTGGTTTGGTTCTTGTTGCTACAACTTTGGCAATAATTTTACATGAAATATTAAGCAAGGTGATTGGTCGCCAACCCGAAATAGTATCCTCATTTTTCCCTTTTGGAAGGAGTTTAATTAAACCTATGTTTATGTTAGGCCCTAAAGACCCATTCTCCAAAGCCTCCAGGTAAACCAGGTAGAAGTCATCTTTAATGTG
The DNA here is from genome assembly GCA_007258455.2 of Sequoia sempervirens. Lineage (NCBI taxonomy): Eukaryota > Viridiplantae > Streptophyta > Pinopsida > Cupressales > Cupressaceae > Sequoia > Sequoia sempervirens. The sequence continues at coordinate 28,120 of VDFB02366800.1, read as the reverse complement.
AGGCCACATTTTTTTATAAAATTCCACTAGCAATCCATCAACTCCAGGACTTTTATGTGAAGGCATAGAAAAAACATGTTCTAAGTCTTCAATGGAAAAAATACGATCAATATAATTGCTATGTTCAGAGTTGACCCTTCGAGGAATAATATCCTTAAGCATATCTTCCAAGATAGTTTGTACATCCTGCCAATGTGAGTTTTCTTTGAACAACTCCTCAAAATATTTTTGAAACAACCCTTTAATTTATGATTGTTTCGTGTGAACCAAACCAGCATCCTAAATAGAACCAATAAATTCTTTCTTATGCTTGTAGTTAAGGTACTTAAAGAAATATTTAGAGCCTTTATTCCCTTCTTTAATCCAATGTAACTGGGCCCTAATTTTAGTACCTTTCCCCTTATAATTATCCATTTTACAAATTTGAGTTTTTAGGGTAGCAACCAAAGTCTGTAAATTATGATTAAATGGATTGTTATTAAGAAATTTATTGCTACTTTCTAGCTTTCCTTGAAGGGATTTTAGTTTACATTTATATTTCCAAGCAATTCTTTTGCCAAAAGCACGTAAGAATTCAACACATTTAGAAATAGCCTTATGCCACCATAGTCTATAAGATTCCCCTTTGTTTGGTTTAGGGAAAGATTTCCAAAGGCCCACCAACGCTCCCACACAAAAAGAATTTTTTAAATGTGAAACATTAATCTTATACGGTAAATTAGAGTCCACATTACTATTATCAACTCCAGATATAGAGTAGATGATAGGATAATGGTCAGAAAGCAATGTGGAATAGTCAACCTTGACCACCAAACGTCAAGGGTCTTGAACAACAAAAAGATTTGAAGAGATATAAAACTGGTCAAGTCTACTCAGCTTCCTTATCCTCCAGCCTCCCCAAATTTGCAATTAGACCAGCTAAACTAATTATTGTCATGACTACCCCTTTTGTTATGAATTGGATCAAAAACACCTAATGTATTGTGACATAACAACCACTTGTCAAATTCTTCCTTGTTCAACTTGATATGGTTGATCCAACTGTGGTCATTATGATGTTCTACCATATTGAAATCACCTCCTATAACCTAATTAAAGGCAGGTTATTATTCATCCAATCCCACAATTCAGCTATCTCTTGAGTAGAATTTGCAACATAAACTAAGCAAAATCCAATAGGTTAGCCTTTGATAAACGTCGAAAAACCCACACACAACTATGAGAGGGATCTTCACCTTTATCAATAACTAACTTATAGACCCAAGGAGTGAATCCAATCGCAACCCCCTCTCATAAAGAAAGGGGTCTTCACGTATAAAGAAAGGAAGCCTCTCTCCATATGTCATATAGAGAAGAAGCAAGACAGATACCATTGAGTTTAACCTCCTGAAAGAAGACAATATCTTGTTTCCACTTCACAATAACATCATTTAAGCCATATTTACAATGAGGGAGAGACATCCCTCTTACATTCCATGACATAATTTTGTAATTCATGGTAAAGAAGAGGAGATAGAGAGATCCTCTTCTTGTGGCAAAGCTTCAAATTGATTGACTAGGGCAATCGCTCGATCAGAGATTCCCAAATCTTTTGTAATAGGAGGGGACCTAGATCTTTGTCTTGTAGGAGGAGGGGGGGAATTAGAAGCCTCACTTTCAGATTTACAGCTATGATGAGGGGGTGAAAGTTGGCGGCCATGGTGTGTCCAACCAATGCAAGATTGCCAGATCCACCTATAAATTTATTTTTACCTCTCGAATTATAAATTTAATTTCCTTTAAATACTTTATTAAAATGAATTACACATGAATACATGTTTAATTTTTATATTATAATTTCGAAAGGAGAAACAAAATAAAATAATCATATAATTATTATTTTTTTTTTAAATACTTTTTTAAAATGAATTACACATGAATACCATGTTTAATTTTTATATTATTATTTGAAAAGTACAAACAAAATAAAATAATCATATAATTTTTTTATTTTTCTTAAATAAAACCGACAAGTTCGACTAGTGCGAATAAATCGCAATGCTTTCGGAAGCTGCCGACAATGGAGAGGAATAAAGAAAATTATACAAAGTCAAATATATTTAAAAACAATTAAAGTCCGTGGGTTGAATTTTTTGTGAAGCCTAAACTTGGATTGGTATCACGTCAACTTCATTTATTAAATTATTAAATGTACATGAAAGGACTTCAAAAAATTATTAAATTTTCATATATAAAATTTTCCTTCTCATCTTGGAAATAGAATAACAAATGTCAAATTGATTTAATTAGAATGTGTGGAATTCTTATTGATTAATATTTTATCACCTATTACCTTTCAAGAGTATTTTATGGACTCTTACTTTTTAATAGGAGAAACAATTTATCAAATTAAAAATTTATGTTATTGAGAATAGTTTGTGAATGATGTTAGAAGTTTCTTTAGGTGTTTTAAAAATTATTTTATTTATATTAAAATGTTATGATTTATTATATGAAGAGAAAATTATTTATTTATTCTTATTTGAAGGGTTATTTTATTTATGTTCCTAACTTATTTATTTTTAAATAGCATTCAGTATTTTGATAATAAAAAAATTGTTTTGTTTTTATTTAGAAAAGTGTAGTAAATATTGTATGTTTATATGTTAGTTTTAAAAAGTTTAATTTTGTAGTTTTAGTTTTTTAATATGTAGTACTTATATTTTAGTTTTAATGTGCACAATCACAACATAGAGTCTTTGATGTCATTGTAGAATGCTTTCTAATGTAACAAAAATAAGTAATTTAATATTTTTAATTAAAGTATTATACAATTTAGAACTTAATTAAAATTTAATACAATATTGAAGTGTATTTTAGATTTTAAGCTAAAGAAATTAAAAGAGGTTATTGATTAAAACATATTAGAGAGTAGTGTTATATAATTTTTCAAATAACAATAGAAATAGATATGTTCTATCTTTATTTTAGAGTTACATTAGATCATAAATTATAATTAAGAACACAACATCTTTTCCACTCTTTTTTCTCACTTTCTTTGTGTCTTAAAGATGATACTATGTATTTGATCACATTCACACATTGTGGTAATATATTTCAGTTGTGAAGGTATTTTCTTCCACCTATACTAAAATATAAAAATTTGGACTAGGTGGTGTGGTATTCACATTTGAGGACTTGGTTGGAGGCAATTGTATAGTAGAAATTCCCACAAAATGAGTTAAATTGATCATTAGAAAATATGTATCTACATAAATGAAACTTCATAATGAAATACAAATGTATAAGGGTGTATAAGTACAAGGAAAAAAATAAATACTCTTCTATCCTTCTAAGTGTTTAATTAAATATATAAATAAAAATTATGCTATAAATTAGCAACATACAAGTACTAAATTATAATACATATTAATCAAACACAAGAGTTATGAATCGACAATGCAATATAAAACTAGAAATGCCTAAAGAAATGGAGAGGATTTTCTTTTTTAAATTACATGTGCACTTAGAAATTGATAGATATAACTGTAGAAATGCTTTGGAGATGACTATTGTTGTGTGTGGTAGAAATATATAAATTCTACATGATGTGTTATGTGAATAAGTAGAAGGGTCAACTACATTGGGGATTACACATGTTCTCTATTAGAAATTCCTAAAATTTCCAAGAATATTTTCCCTCAATATAAATATTTATTCTACCTCGTAATCCATCTATGTGGCCTCTTAAATGTGAAATATACTATATCTAAGATAGGGACGAGAAAAATGGTTAATGTTGTATACAAGACTATCTTAATTAGTCCTAGGTGGGTGTATTGCAATATTGGTGCAAGAAAAAATTGTAGGATATAGTGGACATGTGTATTCAAACCAATGTAATAGTGAATGTGATGTATGTGACTTGGTGTGAATCATAAAAACCCTAACAAGAATATAAGATAGGGTGGTGTCTACTAGTGATATGATTGAGTGTTGATCACAAAGGGACAACACAAGAGGACACAAGGACTTATATTTCACAAGGCTCTCAAAGATGAGGTATTTTAGATTTGGAAGGAAATGGACAAGGGTTTATATGGCTTGGAATGAGGGATACACTTGAGGAATATGATATATAAATGGATATATTAGGTAGGAATATCACAAGGAAGAAAGGGGAAGGAGATATTTTTTAGCTTCAAATATGATAAGATATCTCTATCCCCTTCATAATACACCTTCAAGTTTCATTTGGATGGAGAGAGAAGAATCTAATTGTCTAGTGAGTTAATGATCTAATTAATAAAATTTGAAAAATGGATCTTAAGTATAGACCTATACTAAGCTTTTAGATTTTGTAAATAGAAAAATATATTTAGGATTAAGGGTAGAATGAGAGACAATATTTTGTGTGAATATTCTATAGGATCAAGGGCCTTGGATGACACAAATGTCCTACCAAGGGTCCTAGGCAGCAAGTCTGGTACCTTAAGACACAAGGCATGCTTTTTGGAGCTATTTTGGGGTGTTGGGCTAAGATCTTGGAAAGCTGCACCATCAAGATATGATCATCAAGAGGAGGTGGGATGACTGTTACAAATGGGTGTATAGTGGATTAAAAATATACTAACAAAAAAATACTAAAATGAGTGTAAAAACACAATATGAAAGTTACAAGGTATGTAATAAATTTATTATCACATTTTCCTACACTTTAGTAGGTTGGTGAAATTAAGCAAAAAAAATCGAAAGTGAAATTAATATAAATATATAATTTCATAATGTAAGGATACATGTATTAGAATATTCTTTAATTATTTAATGTGCAAGTACCCACTCCTGTAATGAGTTGTACCAAAGAAAAGTGTTTATTATCCAAATGCAAGAGCAATTTTATAAAAAAATTATGAAAATTGAATCATGTAACGAGACATATTAAACATGCAAAATAAATGAAGATAAGCATAAATAGCATAGAAACATATTGGGCATACATGAACATGAACATAACCAATAAAGGAAACAAATATTGGGCATGATATACTAAGCAAACACAAATTCAATAATAAGTAATGATGATGGTTGTGTGATTACCACCCAACTATATGAATTGAAACTCAATTAAGGATAGGTTAGGGGTGATCCCACAATAGTGGTTTACAATTCTTGGCCAAATTAGACACTAAAATAATTTTTTTAACTAAATCTTCACTCTCAAGCACCTATAGCAACTAAACCGTGAGGAGTTTGAAGATGATGAAAACTAGAGTTTCATGAAATTTTGTCTATAGATTCTAAATATATTTTTTTCAAAATTTTTGGAATTAGTTTGCACTTATTTTTCCATCTCCCTCGAAAACTAGTTTTTTTCAGAAAAAAAATATTTTTAAAAAGTGACACTCACCATATAACGCATAACTTCTTTTCCATGAAGGATAAAATTCTAATTCTTTCAAATTTAGATTTTTAACTCCTATATATAGTGCTTCCACTTGGTTGGATAGTTTTTTATTGAATATTTTTTCTTTAATCAAGTTTCAAAGTCAAACCAATTATAATTCAGACATAGCGCGATTGTATAACACGTAACTTTTTTTGTATGTATCAAAATTCAATTTTTTTGTTGGATCAAGGACTTCAATATCTAGTGCACTCATATTTTTCAAAAAAAAAATGATAATTTTCTATTTTTCCATGTGCAGAATAGAGAGCTTGATTTTTGGTGAAAAATCTATATTTAAACAAAACTAAAAAAACAAATACATAATAAAACCAAAAGATATTAAAATTATATTCATTGAATAGCTCATTCTGAGGACTACTTGATTCCAGTTGTGTTTGTGAATTCTCCACCATTTTCATCTTCAACCCAAGCTCTGAAGTGCAAAAATTTAGATTTTTTTTTGTGTCTGAGGGGGAGAATGAGGGATAAGGGGGGTTCAAACGAACCCCTAGGGGTTCAAGTGAACCACCTTTTTATTTACATTTCCTTTGTTTTTTTGGGTGGGAAATGGGGGGCAAGCATTTAAGTGGGTTTGCTCAAACCTATAGGTTCATTTGAACCCCTAAAACCTTTTTTTTTGCCATGGGCTCATTTTTTGTGAGTTTTCCTTCCTCCATCAAATTGTAAACCACTATTATGGCTTCACCCTAGGACAAAGGTAAACATGGTAAGAAGGGACCATGCCACTAGGTAAGTGCAAGATAATGGGTCCACTTACTAGCCAAAAAGTGGAACCCTTTTTTGAAAAATTAAAATTTCCAATAGTTGGAGTAAAAATTTGAAGCATTTACACAGTCTAATACTAAAATAGTGTAAAAATATGAAATGTAAGACTTGATTTCTAATTTTCAAATATGTAGTTTATTCTAATACATAGATGATAAAATTTATTTTTGTAGAGGATGTACGCGAGTGGGTTTTTTGAAATTGTATATTTTAGGCTAAAACATGCATGTGTGTGGCAAACATAGTTTAAGTAAATGAAAGTATTTTTCCAATTTATTTTGTGGAAAGACACGTATGATGGTAAATTTTTAGTTAGGATATTTTTTGTAAATTTTAATAAATATTTTTTTCTTATTAATTTTGTACTAGCCCTAATTTGTATTTTTAAACCCCTAATATATGACCAATATAGTTTGAGCTAAATTAATTGTAAAATATATTTTTTATCATGTAGATAATTATTTCTATATTGGTTAAACATATAAAACATATAAATTTATCAAAATTAAAAGATTAAAAAAATATTGTTATATTTAATTTCAACTTTATGATCATCCTTTTGTTTAAAAATTAGTCAATAAATAAAAAAATGTGTTCAACAATACAAAAATATATATTAAAAAATTAAACATTCTCATCCTTAATGAGTTTTAATTTGGTCTAAAAATTCTAAAAAGGAATGTTGTCAACCATATTACTAAATTTAATTTTTCTCTTGTTGTTAACATGACATTATACAAGTACAAGTCTAAGGTTGAGGGTTGGGTTTTCAAGCCTAAAAAATAAGAAAAACAATGGGTTTCAAATAAAAAAAATTATGGAACATGCATCCACTCCAAAATGCATACGAGCATTCTAAAAATGAATGAGTACATGGTTTAAATAAAAATGGGTGACTATTTATTTTTAAAATGTGTACCCTTTATAAAATGGGTACCCATGTCTTTTTAAAATGTATACCATTTTTAAAATGGTACCAATGTCTTTTTAAAACATGTAATCATTTTAAAAACTAAAATAGATTCTCATTCCATATGTGTAGAAGTTTAGGCTTGAGCACTTATTCCTTAATGGGGATACGCATTTTACTTGAATTGTGTACCCATTTATGTTGATTTATTTCCTACAATGCTTCTACTAAAATTGGACTCAACAAGTTCTTGTACCCACCCTGTTGAACACCCAGAATATTGAGAGGGGGGTGAATTAGTATTATATTAAACCAATTAATCATGAACCATCCAATTAACAAGATATATCTAATTGCAACAATGAATGAAAACATGAAGTAACCACAAGATCACATGACACATGAACACCAAGATTTTTATGTGGAAAACCCAAAAGGAAAAAACAATGGTGAGGATTATCTCACAATATATTATAACCGGTTATAAGATATTATAGAGGCTCACTTCCAAGACACGATGTCTAATAAGGCTCACATCCAAAAATAAATACAAAACAAAAATGGCTACACAACCAAAATGTGAACTGATACAAGGTGCACCTTCCTTGTGTTGAATTTAGTTCCTTTGAAGCTCTAAATACAAAACTCTACTCTTCCTTGCAATCACTCAACATTCACAACAATTATGCCCTTATTTTGATCTCACACATACAAATTTGAATGTTTGCATAATATCACATATCTCACACATCTCATTACCTATCATCACTTCATATAGCTCAAAAATTTCCTGCATATATACCCAATTACATCCACATACATCAATTAGGTCAAGCTAATTATGTGTAGCCCTATTTTAATTCAAAATTACCTTGTTGGCTCCATACTTGATTCAAAAACTCTTCATGCTCAAACCAAACATGCAAAACTTAATCTAGATTGGAATGGACCTAAAATATATCCTCTTAACATTTGCAATACTTAATTAAGCTCCACAACATATATCAAGCATTAGGTCAACCAGGAATTGGACCTAATCACAAAATAATCCAAGTGATCAACACCACTAATTCATCTAATCATATAATCATACACCATCTGGAATATATAGTATACTAACATTTGTAAACAATCTCCCAAAATTATGACATCTAATTCCAATTATTGGAGGAATGCGGACCAGATTACACTTACCCATATACACTATATAAAGCCAAAACTATATGTGGAACTACTGTTACTTGTAACTTTCAGCCTATTCACCCAAAATCTCTAAAATCCTAAATATAGATGCACAAATTATTCAAGAATAGGGTATGTGCAAGATCATGATGGGCTAAAAAGTGGTGATATGATGGGTTTTTGTAGGGTATGTGGCTGATGACTTTTTTTTACCCAAAATTGATGAAACAAAAAGGTTTTTAAAGGAGATTCTCAGCTTTCCACCAATATAAATTATGTTTTACTTTGAATTTAATAAATAATTATTATTTATTTTCTATTTGAATTACAACTAAAGTCCCGATTGATAGGATGATTGAAAAACATTTATATCTTTCAAACGGTATCATATTTTTGAATCTAAAACATGTGTCATATTATATGCTTCACATACTATAGGATTAAAAAGAAAATAAAAGAATTTCATGAAGTTTTGACCAAGTTAAGGTGGTTAGACATACGATTTTTTATTTTTTAAAAGTTGTAAAAAAAATAATTAATTATTTACTTGGAAAAAAATTACAAAACAATATGCATCACATTGGGACAATAGTCCTCTACTTATATCTAAAATATTATTATTTTATTGTGGTTAGGGTGGTCAGGCATACACCTACTTCTTATTTTTTCCCTAAAATTTAAGTACTACTACATTGAAATTTCATATTTTCACCAAATAGATTTTTTTTTATATATATAAACCTAGTAGTTTAGAAACTACATTCAATTTTCTACAAATTTTATTCTTACATATTTTTGAAATAATATAGATAACTTATTCAAATTTTTACATCAAGTTGCCTAACTCTGATTTATCTAAATTTTTTGCCACTTAAGGGCCTGTTTTTTCCATGATGATCCTGCACATACCCAATAACATACTATAACCTCATGAACAAATCTTATTACACGAGCATTTTGGGATCAAAATACTATATTAAGATGTCTTTATTTTATTCACCAGATTAGAGAAAACTGTCAATGAATAATGTTGGCATCAATGACAACACAAAAAGGGTTCCTTCTTCATTATTTCAAAAATCTCCCCCTTTTTCATTTATGGCAATATGTGCCAAAAATGAATCTCCAAATCTCAAAACATACATCATCAAAAATTGTCTTCAAAACTTCAAACTTTGTGATCTCCCCCTTTCAAACATACATCTCACTCATCAAACTTCTCCAGCACCAAAACTTCTACCCAATTCTTGTCCCCCTTTGACATCAAGTACAAAGGGTGTGTTGGTAACATAGATGTAAGTTCTAAATTTGATGCATATATACAAAAAAGCAACTGAAATATACTAACTCCTCCTCAAGTAGTTATCCCTAAAAATGTTCCAACTATATGTACAATGAAATAATTGAAAAGTAACTAAAACAATGAAATAATATACAAGTCAAGAATGTTCAACCAAGGGAGGATGCACCTTCTAACTCCTTAAGGATTGCTTACTAGGCATATTTTCCTTCATTCCAAATCTTTTTGGTTGCAGCAAGTGATTTCCTCATTGATTCTAGCTCTACAATGATCTCCTCCCCCTCCTCCAGAGAACTTGGATTAGGATTTATCTTTTCAATCCTTTCTACATCAACAAGGGAATGTGACACTGGTATGTGCTTGGTCTTTGAACACCAAGTCTCCAAGTTGTCCAAATCTTCGTATTATGTCTTCTTTTTGTTGTTGTAAGGTGAAAATTTTGTTTTGTGGATCAGAAATGGCAGTCCAAGAGATATAATCTTAGTCTTTAGCTAGGTCAAAAGTACCATAGGCATTAGATATTTGTGAGTTTATTGAGTCCATTAAGTCCTTAATTCCTTGAGTGGCATTCGGTCACCTCATGCAATATAAAAAATAAGGTTTTAGCCTCATCTTCACATTCCTTCACATCCTTTAAGCAATTCTCACTTTCTCATGTGTAGATGCACATCTATCGTACAACTCAAGTAGCCTCTTCTCTATAAATCTTGTCTCAACATCCTTTCCAATATGCTCCTTCAAACCGGAGGCATACTCCTTGAGTGAATCAACTAAAAACTTTAAATTTTCAACAAGAGTTAATGAATTGTGAATTGTGGCACTAAGAGTAGCATCCTGTAGAGACCTGATAGCATCATTAATGAGTTTTATCCCCTTTTGATGTGTTTTTATAATCTCTTTTCTTTTAGAGGCATGGAGGATGTCTCTGAGCTCCAAATTCTAAATTGGTGAGATCTTGTCAAGATTTACACTACCTTTGTACATCAAGAGTTGTATCAACAAGGGTGGAATTGCTAGTTGGAATCTCGTCTATTTTTTTCAAAAGACGCTTAAGAGATTTACTAAAAGGTTCTTTGAATGACTTAGGTAGCTCCATGATCTTTTGAGACTCTTCTTCATTCTTTCCAACCTCAGTCTCTTCTTTATTCTTCTCTTTCTCTTCTTCATTATTTCCAACCTCAGTCTCTTTTTTATTCTTCTCTTTCTCTTCATCTTCTTTCTTCTTATCATCTCTTCCTTTTTCTCCTAGGTATGTGCAGAATCATCATGGAAAAAATAGGCCTTTAAGTGGTGAAAAATTCAAAAAAATCAAAGTTAGAAAACTTGATGTAAAAATTTGAATAAGTTATCTATATTATTTCAAAAATATCTAAGAATAGAATCTGTAGCAAAGTGAATGTAGTTTCTAAACTACTACGTTTTTTTAAATCTATTTGGTGAAAATTTGAAATTTCAATGTTGTACTACTTAAATTTTAGGGAAAAATAAGAAGTAGGTTTCTGTCTAGCCACCCTAACCATAATTAAATGATAATATTTTTTTATAATATTTTAGATATAAGTAGAGGAATCATGTCCCAAACGTGGTGCATATTTTTTTGTAATTTTTTCCAAGTAAATAATTAATTATGATTTTTTATTACAACTTTTAAAAAATTTAAAAACTTGTATGTCTAACCACCTTAACTTGGTCAAAACATCATGAAATTCATTTTTTTAATCCTATAGTATGAGAAGCATAGAATGTGATGCATGTTCGATTCAAAAATGTGATAGTGTTTGAAAGCTATAGATGTTTTCAATCACCTATCAATTAGGACTTTAGTCATAATTCAAATAGAAAATGAATAATAATTATTTATTAAATTCAAAGTAAAACATAATTTATATTGGTGGAAATTGAGAATCTCCTTTAAAAACCCTTTTTGTTTCATCAATTTTGGGTAAAAAAAAATTCATCAACCACATACCCTACACATACCCATCATATCGCCACTTTTTGGCCCATCATAATCCTACACATACCCTCCTTCTTTTTCATTTCCATCCTTATCTTGATTATTTTCATTTTCATTTCTTATATTTTCATCCTATTTCTTAGCACCATCATCAACGTTCTTTTCTTTTCCTTTTTCTTTTCCTTGTTCTGCATTATGATTTTCATGGCAGCACTAGTAGTAGTGTCTATATCTTCCAAAGGAAAAGATGTCTCTAGGGAAGCATTTTTTCATTTATAAGTGGTGGTGATGACACCACATTCTTTGTATCAAATAGTGGATTTTCTTCAAAAATATGATCATCCACTTTCTCTTCTAAAACTTCTTTGAAAACAAGTAAATTTGTAATTGGAGGAATATTTTCCTCTATGTCAGTGACTTTTTCTTTACTAGACTCCTTTCCTTGAGTTGTTATAGATGATGAAGAAATAATCATCCCAAATTATTTTTCTATGTCTCTGATAGTATTCACTATTTCTTGCTTTAGCTTGTCTACTCTATCTTTTTCTCTACCCATAAGTATGGTGACCCTTTGTTTCACTCTGAATTTTTTGGAGTACACTTCAATCAAGGTAGCCTTGTCATCTTCAAATAAGGAGGATCCAATTTCATCCAAGGCATCAGATTTCATCTTTCCCTCAACTTTAATAGGTCCATGCCTTTTTTCCACCAAGGCTTTCCACACAACACTAGGAACCTTCTTCTCTATGTTATTCATATTTCCATATAAAATAATCATGTATTGAATAATGCTTTGATGATAATTTTCTTGTCTTCTTCATCCACTTCATCATATAATTTTGTAGTTCCTTCTAACATATCATCATGCTCTAACATGTTTCTAACCAAAACATCTAACTTTATTGGTGTACGGGCTCTTACTAAAGGATTTTTTGTATTTTACTTCTATTCAAGATTTGAAGAGCCTTCCTCTGATTTCTTCTCCTTTTTCTTCTCAAGCTTCTTATGGATGTGAACTATGAAGGCCTCTTTTTTATTTCTATCAACTCTTCCTCAAAAGAGTCTGCAATGTCAACTTTAGGCCTCTTTGCTCTGGTGCTTGCTTCCTATGGTGCACCTTCACCGCTAGTGGTGGCACTACTCCTTTTCCTAGTAATTTTTTCTTCATGCTCAAGACCAAGATCAATTTCTTCTTCCATGACAACACTCAAGTTTTTCTCTCTAGATTTTTTTTGCTTCTTCCTCCTTCTAGAGGTAGCAAGGGGTGTGACTAAAGTTACATTCTTCCTTTTGGTAGTATGAGTGTTGGGTACAAAGAGTGTAGTAACTTCTTTTGTTACTAGAGCACTAGGCTCCGCCTTCTTTCCTTCAGCAACAGTTGTACCAAAGGGTTTGGGCAATGTAGAGGTAGGGGTGGAAGTTTTTCTTCCTCATCTTCATGGTATGAAGAACTCACCAACGGATTTAGCTTCTCTTTTTGTGGCTATTTCCCTTAACCTTTATACTTCTTCCTTTGAAATTCCATGTTACATGAATTAATCATTTACTTGTTTTTTTACCATTTTATTCCTTGTAGGTGTTGATGTTTCTAGGTGCACTTCAAATGATTTTTCCTCATATGTACCATGTCTTAGCAGAGAGGGATCCTTAGGTCTCTTTAGCAACAATTCAATATATCCCTTAGCTTCATTCTCAGAAAACTCATATCCAAGAGTCTTGATCCATAATATCCTTGGTTCAACAGCCGGGTATGTGCAGGATCATCATAGAAAAAATAGGCCTTTAAGTGGCAAAAAAATAAGTTATCTATATTATTTCAAAAATATGTAAGAATAAAATTTGTAGCAAATTGAATGTAGTTTCTAAACTACTAGGTTTTTTTTTTTTTAAGTCTATTAAGTGAAAATTTGAAATTTTAGTGCAGTAGTACTTAAATTTTAGGGAAAAAATAAGAAGTAGGTGTTTGTCTAACCATCCTAACCACAATAAAATGATAATATTTTTTTATAAGATTTTAGATATAAGTAGAGGACTCATGTCCCAATGTGATGCATTTTTTTTTATATTTTTTCTCCAAGTAAATAATTAATTTTTTTTTTATTACAACTTTTTAAAAATATAAAAAATCTTGCGTCTAACCACCTTAACTTGGTCAAAACTTCATGAAATTCATTTTTTTTTAATCCTATAGTATACAAAGCATAGAATGCGATGCATGTTTTAGATTCAAAAAATGTGATACTATTTGAAAGCTATAGATTTTTTTCAATCAGCCTATCAATTAGGACTTTAGTCGTAATTCAAATAGAAAATTAATAATAATTATTTATTAAATTCAAAGTAAACATAATTTATATTGGTTGAAATCTGAGAATCTCCTTTAAAAACCCTTTTTGTTTCATTAATTTTGGGTAAAAAAAATTCATCAGCCACATACCCTACAAATAACCATCATATCGCCACTTTTTGACCCATCATGATCTTGCACATACCCAACCTCAATTATACATTCATCAATAGAAACAAGGAAAGTGATTTCATTTGCATACTTCCCCACTAGATTATGGGGAATCGTTTCTCTATCATGCATATTCTTTTGAAATACTATGAAAAATGTAGTCAACGCATCATCCTAAGCTTTGTAGTCACCTATGTTGTGCATATATTCAAAAATTTGATGTTCCACTGGTCTACTTCTATCCCATACAATGTATTTTCTTCTAGGAAGTTCTCTCAAAAAGTAAAACAATAAGCACATAATTAGAGTTCCAAATTTAAATTCATAATTCTTCTCTCTAGTTTGTTTCAAGTTTTCCAAAAGTTGTTGTCAAAGCAACTCACAATATTCATAATCCTTCCCATTCACCACCATATCATGTGCAACATAGATACCAATTGTAGACACAAGATTATCCCTATTAGTAAAGTAGATTTTGTGACCTATCATGATTGAAGCATACTTGACAGTAGGATTTGTGATAGGTTTTGTTGTCAATGCTCTTTTTTCAAAGGTAGCACTAGTTAATTCCATAGCCACATCATTCTTTGTAGATTTCAAAACTGGTATGGGTCTGGTATCACACAATCTAGTCACAGCCTTAATCACCTCTTTAGAAATCAGTATGGGCATGTTGGTCTACATGAATTTATAATGCATTTTGTTCAATGCTTGCCTCACATACTCTGCATCCATATCATTGCTATAGTTAGGGAACCAATTCCAAATATCAAGTTTCTTTCACACTCGGTTAACATATTACGGTTTTACTAAGAAGTCATCTCCAATTATCTCATTAGACCATATATCTTTGATCTACTAGTGATTACATTCATCCAACTTTCCATGTATGTAAACCCTTGTGTCCTCAATGGGTAAAACCATATGAGGAATCTTTGAAAAAGCATCGTTGGGGTCATTATCAAAGACTTTACATGGATATCTCTTAAATCTTAGTCTAGGTCTCTTGGTGATGTTAACAATAGTTAGTATAGCCATTATAACCTCAATTCAATCTCAAATGCATATAAAATCACTTCTATTTCAAACCCATAAAGCATAGATACCTATAAATACCTTTTATGTGCTTAATCAGGATCTAGGGTGTGAATGTTCTGCACCAAATTACTTTGAATCACCTTCAAAACTCTTTCAATTCAATCTACTTTCACCAAATGTACAAAAGTGATTAAAAACAACTTAAAAATCACTTTATGCCTTTTTTATTTCCCTAATTTCACATTAAATGCTTCAAGTTCCAAAAAGTTGATGAACCCTTTTACTAATACAATATAAACCCTAAAATGCTTTGCATTTCTTTAGATTTGCATGCATTTTTCCAATTTCTTTTATAGAATCTTAAGCTTGTCATCTTATGCCATATATCTTCATGTCACTCCTTGAAACCTCATATTTCTAGGGGGTTGTTAGATTTTTCTATTATAGCTCCCCCTAAGCCCATGCCTAGGTTTAGTTTCCAAGAGAATTATCTACACCAAAGGGAGGGACAGATGCATTTGATTCATCTTTGTTATCAGGTTCCTCTTTCTTTCTCCAAATCTTCTCCATTTCCTTCTTTACTTTAGTACGATCAATTTTCTTTACAGGTTAATTCTTCTTTCCCAAATTAGTCCACCTTCCATTCTTACTTCTACAAAATTTTGAAATGTGTCCAGGTTTGTTGCAACTATAGCATACAACACTCTTATGACTAAACTGACTTCCATTCAATCTTTATCTACATTGGTTAGCCTTATGTCCTTGAACACATTACATGTGTAATAGTAACCATTGAAAGATTGAATCATTCTATCAATATTAAATCTATTCATCATCTAACTTTTGTACTCAACTTCTCTATGTCCAAAATTCTTGCATGTAAAACCTTGTCCAAAGAAGGATTCAACATTTTGATTCATTCTAATTATACATTCTATAGCCTTATGTCAAAAATTATTGCATGAAAAGAAAATACCATTAAAAGATAGGTACCTTCGAGCATTTGGTTGTCTAATAGGAGGTCTTCTAGCATTTCTTCCTTGATCTTTGAATTGATTTTCATTGCCTCGAGTCTTCTTTTGATTGTCAACCTTGTCAAGAGTCTACCTTTCCTTTGATATTTCTCCTTCCTCAAGTCCCAAGCCACCTTTATCTTTAGATGGTTTCTATCCAACAATTAGTTCATCAAGCATTGTAGTACTTGTTTTTAATTTTTCCTCATGAGCTCTTGCTTTTTCCATATCAGACTTTAGATTTACTACTTCTTGTTCTAGTCTTGTGCATTCATCAGTCTTTCTTTGTACTACTGTATTCAAACAATCCTTAATTATTTTCTTTTGGAACCATCAAAATGTAGTGCCCATAAGTTGTTATCATCTTACCTGCTTGTTTCTTCCTATTCCTTCATTAATTTAGGGAGAGCTTGATCCTCATCAAAGATCACATAGGTACCTAACTCGGTAGCGTGGAAATTCTCAAAAGGATCAGAGTTGATGAATTGATTAAGAAGGACCTCCTCTTCAGGGGTCCAATCACTTGTATCCTCCTCATCTTCCAACGTTTATACACAATACATCTCCTTTTTCGAGAAGGCGGTGTGTGTCACTTCAAAGCTCAATATTGCATCCTCTGCTATATGTTCAGGATGTAGAGATTCATATAGGATTTTCATAATTTCCCTGTGCTTAGTCCATAATATCAAGTGGGACCAATCAAGTACTAGATATTTGCCAAGTTTTTCCATGAAGTCTCTTGAGAGGCACATTTCGAAAATAGGGGGAATGTCGATTATGATTGGACTTCTTGCTTGACGATTTGGCTTGAACAAGAGAAAATATTCAAAGAAAGATCCTTAATGTGGTAGAAAATTAGGACCTTTTTCCTATCTAATTGTATTATCCCTTTCTCAAGAGGCTTGAGTACTTTAGATTTAGAGCATCAATCACTTGTTTGGGCATGACTGTGGTACTAGCTCCCGAATCAATCATATTATTGTGCATTTAAGCTTATCTCTAATAATAAGAGTCAAAAAGAAAGGAGTGGGCTTTGGTTTTCTTACCTATTTTTTGTTTTTTTGTCTATGGCATTCATGTATGTCACAACTCTCAAGGGTTGGGGGTCCAACATAATCACTTTTCCTCTATCTTGATTGTGTGATGGGATCACATCTAACAGTGGAGATTGTTCTTCATTTTTTAATGCCTCATAGAGCATGACCTTTTGCTCTAGTATTGATACAACATCCCACAAAGACACGTAGGTAGGTACCTTCTTCATTTTCTCTACTACATTGAGTGTTCTAACTAGCGAAACCCTGGGCTTAAATGGTGGTGTTTCCTTTGCCTTAGGGAAAGGTCAATCTAATGTGGATGGGCTTAAGGCCTTGTCCATATCCTTATATGAGGATGGTTGAGCCTATGACTACTCTGGTTGTGTCTGCAAAGCTTTTTGTCTTTGTTGTTGTGATCATTGTGGCTATGGCTATTGAGGAGTTTGTTGCACATACTCCCCAATGAGTCATCTCTTGGATCACCTATTATGATTTGATTGTACTTGTGAAGCACTGGTTGTTAGAACATCAGTTGTGAACATTGATTCTTCCTCTTCCATCCAAGAGAAAAGTTCTTGGTCATAGGAGATTTCTAATTCTTGTTCTAAATACATCCCTTGTGTTCGTGCACTAAAACGGGCATTCTCCATTCTGGGAGATTGATAGTCCTATGTTTGAAAATATACCTTGGCTTCTCTATTCTACTATCTTCTGTTGAAGATTTCCCCTCGGACAGTTTCGGGGCATATGGTTATCATTGATTGCATGTGAAACACCATGCATTCTCATCTTTCACTAGGTTGTTCTCTCCTGGGACCAAAACTTTATTCGGGTTGTTCTTGGTAGTCTAAAGTGGCATGGTAACCAAGACTATCTAGCCTATGGATGCCTGTTGTGGATTGAATCCTCTCAAAGCTCCTTGTTATGTGTTCTATTAGTAAGGTGGCCTTCCTCAATAATTTGTGTAGGAGGCTTCGAGGGAACCACATGTTGTCACTTGATAATGACCAACTCATTGGAAAAAGTTTTCATGAGGCTATTTATATTGTTGGCATCTTCTACCAACAAATAAGATCTTGACGTGTTGGGTTGTGTGCTTTGGTACACATACCTTGATGGTGGTGTCATCGATGTGTTGGGGAGAGAGGTGGAAATGCTGAGAATAGCCTCTTCCTAGGTTCTACCCAAGATCTCTATGAACATGGATGTCGGAAACTGTGGTGGGAGCTTCTGGTGTCTATTAGAATATTTGTTGCTTTCAAGCTAGATCATATGCATCAGGAAAAGTATCTCCTCCCATTGACTGTATTATGACTACGATGTCTGAATTGAAGGCCTTTAAATAGAACATAAATTCCATGGTTTCCAAGGGCCTAGCTATTACTGGGATCTTCTGCCAAGTTTTATGGAACCTAGCATTGAAGTTGATATGGCCTCTTGTGGGGCCCTCTTAATAGTGATTAATTGTTGTAGTAAGGATGAGCGATCTCCATTATCTAAGAAGCATTCAAATGGTTTCTCTCTAAGTTGATCCCAAGAGTGGATGGAATCGGAGGTCAGGGATCTATACTAGTCTTGAGCCTTCCCTTTGAAAGATGGAGCCAACAATTTGAGAGCCACATTTTCCTCTAAGATGTTATGGACTCTGTAAACCTCTACTATATCCTTAAGTTGCTCGAAAGGAATCTTAAAGTCTTCCTCGGTGAACTTTGGAATTTCCTTGAGGGTGTTGGTAGGTATGGTAGGCCACACATTTGGAGGTGTAGGTGGAAATAGAGGACTGTCACTATCTTAGGTTGCAAAATTTCTAGGAGTAGGAGGGTTTAAATGAGCCATTGAAAATAGATTCCTATGGACCGGGTAGACAAGTATTCAGATTTGAAAAGTTCGACCACCTTGGGGCTAGATAAAGCTCTAAACTCTGGGTTGATGCTTATTACCCTATTGATTTTGATTGGGGACATAGATCTTGTGACTCATCTTCTCCTAGGGGCCGAGGTGGGAAATTGAGAATACTCAAAATTTCCTCTTGATGATGCTCTAATTTATACTCTCGACATGAGTTTACCAGCTTCTCTTGTTAGCCTAATTTCAAATTTCCTCTAGAAGGCTGATTATTAGACACCTGTGAAGAACTCAGACACCTATGAAGAACTTGGGTCCCATGCTAGAAAAAAAACTGTTGATCATAAAATCTTGCACCTCTCTAAACATCCTTATGAAAAATTCAATGAGTGGGGTACCAATTTTTTTCCTCACTAAATGACCTCTAGGATTTTATAGAAGTAGGCTCTTCTCTATATTTTGGGAAAAGGGGAAAAGAGAAATGTAGAAAAAATGAAAAATGACGATGTGCCAAATATTTTAAAACATTTCAAAGCTTAACAACTCCTTACTCTTGATGAAATGGACACAAAATTCCATATATCCTTCATTGTTGGAAAGAGAACGAATGACTAAGTCTAAAAAAGCATAGAGCAACCATTCAAATCTCCCAGTGGGAAGCATCCATTAAAGTCCGACAAAATAAGAAACCTAAAACCTAAATGAATAATTCAGACCTTTACAAAGAACTTTGCAACTCTTATGGCATAATATGGAAGCTAAAAAAATCTTGATAGAAAATAAAAGAGTATTAATAGACATGATTCAATTTCCAAAAGACTGCATTAAGCAAATGTAAAAGCTAATGGCATATATAAAATAATTATCAAGAATATATCAGTATGACATGACACAAAGCTTGTAGCTATACAAAATAGCAAAAATAAATTCATGACAAAGGTTATAAATGCACAATTTCATAGATTTCATTTCACTAACACTTGTTCTTTCAATAAATCATATAAAAGAAAAGGTCGGATGCCAATCTGAATATAGTCTTAATAACTGAAAAACATGCCATAGAGAAAAAACAATGCTCTATAAGAAATCCTCCTATTCCTTCCCTATTCTGAATAGGTACAAAAAATCTTATGTTTTGATAAGAACTTATCACAACTCCTATTAACTGATGATGATCCTTTCCTCTACTATAAACCCCTTTAAATAACCAAAAGGATGAGTTGCCACCACAACCAATATAGATGAACCTTGACAGGTGTCTTTGTCCAATAAGTTGCACTTCGATCCAATATTTGATTAGATCACAACAATCTTCGCTTAATAAAAACTGAGTTGCTTCATTAATGGCTCCAAATATTGCAAAAGATCTATGAAGATATGTTGTCAAAGGATGATTAGATCCTATCACAACCCAGAAAAAAATGATCTGATTTGCTACGAGGAATAATGACGCTGCCCAATAAGACTAATCCTAAAGACAAGAGCTTTGTTGCACTATCCAAAAAACTCTGCTAAAAGAAATACATCTGTAGAAAAAAAAAAAACCTGCCCGACAAGAGTGGCATGGCTTGCTCGTGGGAATTTTCTAGATTTGTGAGAGCAACTTGAGGAAAATCCCCGCCATGTAGCCACGTGTCCTGGATCGGACCCAAAAGGAAAATGATATAAGGAAAAGTTGTGCAACAACCACGTGTTGCATTGTGTGCCTTTATGCAAGAATAACCTTATCCTTCAAGGAGTGGAATCATCAAAATGTGAAAACGAAGTAAGGCCAAAAAGGAGACTATAAGGAACAAAATAATGTATTGAGGGAAAAAAAATTCTCCACACATTACATACCCCATGTTTAGATATTTTTTTTTACTCTCCTTAGTGGTTATATCAAATTAAAATTACATTCTCCATCATGCTTTTGTTGCACTACTTTGCCACCAACAACACCATGGCTGTCCCAATCCTCATAAACTTCTCTTTTACCTATTTGATGGAAATGTATAGCATCAGGTTGAGGATTCAAAATAAGGCTAATATGTCTATGCTCATGACCAAGGCTTCTATGTCTTTGATTAACATCAAAGCTACTATATTTTTGCTCAAAATCAAAACTAAGAAATAAAAAATATTATTTGCATTCAATAGCAGCACCATACCTTTCAACCTTAGCTTCCTCAATGTTATCCTCCTTACATAACTCTTGAGATGAAACTGAAACAACATCAGAATAAAAGGGATTTTTATTCCAAAATAGACCCTCATCATGCTTATGTATTGGATCGCTTGGGTCCCAAGTAAGAATGGGTTGATTGTTGTGATCAAGGTGAAATTATACATTGTGTTATTCATGTGTTATTATCTTTCTAAGAGATTTGTGCTCCATCTTCCTAGGACTAAAATCTTCCCTTGCTGATTTAGAATTTTTTTCAACCAATATGGCTTGAAGCGTCGAGCTAGTTGATCTCTTTCATCATTTTATTCTTCTTGCAAATCTTATTTTTCTTTATGTTGCATCATCACCATCTCTTTCATATATTGAATTTGTGTCTCAACTATTTCCATCACTATCTCTAGTTCTTTATCATCATTCAACCTTTTTTCTTTAAATGCACCAATCAATCTTTGACAAAATTTATCAAATGAATTTACCTGAATGTGAACTTGGGTTTTCATACCTTGGTCCCACCAATCATGAGAAAATCCTTCAAGGTGCAAGATCACATACTGAATGGCAATTTTCTCCTTTGTGAAATTGGAATAGTAACAATATTCCATCTCAAATAACCAAGTTCTAATTGAGATCTAGTTAGATCCATAAAAAGTGGAATCTAAAGATTTTATAACTTTGCTCTTGAGATCTCTTCCATCTAAAACTAAATGTTTTCTATGACCCTTGATGGCCATCATGTTCTTCATTTGAGTGATATAATCACTATATGGGACTAAACTTTTAAATCCTTCATCTTGATTGACATAAGATTCTTTGATGACCATTAGTTATTTTGCTAAATATTCTAAAGGATCACTAACATCAGCCATTTGTAACTCTTCTCTTCCATTTGTAGAATTCGATCAAACCCTCAGGCTGACAAGATCATGGATTTGATACCACTATAATGTCCCCAATTAAAATATTTTAAATACGAAATATATTCTTCAATTTGAGCAAATCGGGTATTCAATTTACTACTTCAAATTGTGCCAAATCAACATAAGATGGTTTCCGGCTATAATTTGATGCTCTAATACCATTGTAATGTCTCTTGCTGGAAAATATTTTAGGTTTTATATAATAAATAATATCTCACTTAAATATTGCAAACCCTCAACAAACAACGAAATCAAGTATGAATTAATCTTCTCCAATATGTACAAATACATGACTCAAGAATGTGATCAATTACCATATGATGATATTTTACTGATTTTAAAATGAAAACTATATCATATTTTCTATTATAATATGTTGTTCACAACAAGAAACAACAACAACAAAATACAAGAATGACCCTAAAGTTGCAAACCAAAATAGCGCCCAAGTTGATGCTAAAAACAACACAACCAACTAATCCAAACTATGAAAAATCAGAGCAGCAATAAAACATTCAAATATGGCCTTGGAACAAAGGCGTTTTCTGCTAAAAGATACCAAAAAAAACAAGAATTACACAACTCACTTAATATCAAAACATCACTTGCAACTAT
Source organism: Sequoia sempervirens (assembly GCA_007258455.2). Classification (NCBI taxonomy): domain Eukaryota; kingdom Viridiplantae; phylum Streptophyta; class Pinopsida; order Cupressales; family Cupressaceae; genus Sequoia; species Sequoia sempervirens. The sequence continues at coordinate 5,470 of VDFB02366800.1, read as the reverse complement.
TGAGAGAGATACACTAAATTGAATTCATTGAAGCACATTGATAGACTCTGAGTGAATTTGCACCTAGAGACCATCAAAACCAGTACCTTTAAGTCTTAAACTCCTTGGTTTATCATCCTTGGAGTTTTTTCTTCTTCAGTTTCCTAGCCTCATAATAAAATATCACAAACTATGAAAATAACATGCATAGAATGAATGGGAGAGATAATGGAGAGGAGAGGGAGCGAGAAGAGGAGTGGAGGGGGAATTTTGAAATCTAGAGATGATGCAGGCAAGGAAGGAGAAAATTCCAAGGAGGTGGATGGATCACTAGTGGAAGGTGACTTATGGCTAGGAAGGTTGATGATTTCGTGCTTCTGGGTTGCGGCGGTTTGGTGCTAGCTTTTGTTGTTTTCCAGACAACTAGATGTGTTGTTGAGTAGGTTGTTGTCATCCAATTAGGAATCAATAGTTTCTTTGCTTGATTTTGGGTTCCCTCTTTGCTATGGGGCAAAGGAGATGAATGGTTTACTAGTGTGAGGTGACTTGTGGCTAGGTAGATTGTTGTTTTCGAGCTTTTGGGTTGTGGTGGCTTGGTGTTGACTACTATTGTTTCTATTTGGTACAGCTAAAATCATGGGTGCTTTGGAGGCTCTTTCTTGTGATCTTCTCCTCATGCTTTTCTTCTTGAGGGTTTCTTCCTTGTTTTCTTCTATTAGAGGGAATTTTTTGTTGTCTTTTCTCTCTAATGAAGTTGTTTCATTCCCTTTTCTTGTATGGAGGATTCTTGATTTGAAGGGATTTAGCATAAGCTTCTTGTAGAGGTTTGTTTGTTGTTGTTGGTTTATGACTGGGTTATTTCCTTATATTTTAACCCAGTATTCTTTGTGGATTATAGAAGTTGTTGTGGCCTCCTCTGTGTTTTTGAAGCTTATGAGGAAACAAGGGGGAAATATTATTCTGAATTGTACTAGCTTACTGGTGGTTGGGATATGCTTATTGTCTTTTCTTTGGACCCAGTTATGTGAGCTAGTTGTTATGTTTTCAACTTCTTATTATTGGTACTTGAAGCTTGTGATGCCAAGGGATGTTGGGTTATCCCTTTCTTATGAAGTTCCTTTCCATTGGGATTCTCAACTAGTGTCTCATATTGAGGGGGAGATTGTTCATCTTGAGGTGGAACCATCTTCTATTGAGGTGGAGATGGATGTTGTTGGGTTGGTGGGAAGATCTCCTCCCTTATTCTGGCTCCTATTGAGGCGAAGCTTGTTTGGGTTGGAGAGTTGTGGCTTTGGTTGTAAGGGGTTTCTCTTTATCCTCTCCTATAGAGGGGAGTCCTCTCCTTTAGAGGTGGAGGTTGGGTTGGTTGACTAGGTGGAATGGTGTTGTACGGAAGTTGATGCTTTGCATGTGATTGGTGTTACACAAAAGCTGATGCTTTGTAGATTTTTACTGTGTGGGGTTTGATGGTGATCTACGCCATTAATATATTTTTCTCTTTTGGCTCAATGGTGTCTTCCCTGAGTGTTTCAATGTTCTTGGGCACAAATGTGGATGTTTTGAGCAGTTGGTTTGTTGAAGCCTGGATGATTCAGGTGGTGGTTAAGTGTATCTAAGGGCTTAAGGTCTCAATCAAAACCTATTTGTAAAAGGGTTTAAGGCCCCTTCAAATCTTGTTTCATGCAACTCATGTAGTCTTTTCTTTCTCTTTATGGCTATTGTTATTTAGGTTGTTGATGGTCCGTGTCTTTTATTTTAGAAAACTCTCTCTTTGTTCGGGTTTTAGGTCCTTGTAAAACCTATCTATATTGGGTTTCAGGGCCCATCAAAACCCATTTTACCCATAATCAAAAAATTGCATAGAATGAATAAAACTTGAGAACCAAATTTTATCATATTTAATTTCATTTACAAAATCCAAAGTGGAGCCCAAAATCCCACACCCAAGTTGGAAATCTTGCATGCAAGCTTCATTAACTTCCTTCATAAGTTACCCAATACAAGCTGCCATATGTTAGGAATTGTAGGCAATAACATATCAATTATGTGCAGATTTATAGTTAATGCACAATAGAATTAAAATAGAGGAATTTAAAGAACACACATAAATAAATTGCAATGAAAGAAAAACACCAATTTAATGTGGTTCACCCAAAATTGTATTACATCCACCAACAACAGAGTCTTATATTATTTAAATCAAGAAAATGATATTTACAAATACATGCAACACCTGCTACAACTTGCAACAACGAAACAAAGTCATAATCCACTACCTTGTTTTTTCTCGTGCACTGTGCTACATGCACTTGAAGCAACATGTGTTTACTATCATAAAACCTACAACCAACTACTAACCATTGCTTACATGACCTGTAGCAATGAAAACTAAAGACCGTATGACTTTCTACATTCCCATGCACCCACATCAACAAACTTTTCAACTCATGCCTCTTGGAATTCGTGGCTATTTGAATCCCATGTGCAACTGTTCAAATTTGGGTTGTTTGCTAATTGATTTCCACAAATTAATAATTGTATTTCAATTAAACTTTGGCAGTGAATTTCCTTGGAAACGTTGCCCCTAGACCCCCACCATGGGCTCTACCCTTGGGCCTCGCCAGGGGGGGTGGTCCCCCCAGACCCCGCAAAAGGGGCCCTTGCCCCCTTTTGATTCCCTTGTTAGTTGATTTGGGGGAAAAACACGCTGACAAGTGTGGGGAAAATTAAGCCTTCGAGTTTGATAGGCTCCACAATACAACACCATGTGTCGTTCAAAGTCTTGTAACTTAATTTTCCAAAAATACTCCAAAATAACTCCTCCAAATTTCCAATGCCCCATTTGGGCCCATAAAAATAAAATTAAAATAAATATTAATTTGTTCCCCAAATATGATTTTATAAATTTACCTTGAAAATCCAATTTGCACGTTGTCCGTAGATCCTGATTGGCAATTTTGAATACCAGGTTTACTAAAAATAGTAAATGCTATTTTTAGAAAAGGGACATTGCATCCATATTTTTCAAAGGGATTTTCCACCATAGATTCCCCTTTAATATTGGGCCTCTCTTCATCAACCAACCATTTGAGGGCACTTGTTCTCCTCTTATTCTCCCAATGGTCTCAAAGAATTTGAGACCTTAATCTCTACTATTGATCTCATCCATCAAATCTTATAGCCTACAATTTATAAATTGAGGCTAACTTGAGTCATTGCCATCAAGCCTTAAAATGCAACCTTATGTTTCAAGTTAATAAACATTCATAATCCTCGAGCACAACCACCATACCATGGTGCAACAAGGGTTAATTTGGTGAGCATTTTATAAGTTATTATCAATGTTTGCTAACCCTTTTTCTTTATCTTGAGTGTTGCATTTGGATTGAGTAGAATAAGCTAATACATATGTTAGTTTATCCTTGCATGGTCCAATTTTTATGTACACAAATCTCATGATACTTATACATATTATAGGATATGCAAGACTTCAAAGGATGTACTTTATTTTCATACATTTTCTCTTTGATGCATAATTTTATTGTTTTTTTTTTTTTAATTTATTGCATTTACACTCCATTTCTTTTTCATTGAACTTTTAGAATCATGTTCTATTGTTTTATATACTTTTATAAAACTTTGTGTAAATATCAATATTTTGTCTTACCTTATAATATACTAAAAATGTTTTTATATATAATTAAATGACAATTTTAAAAATAAAAAAATAAATACTCTAAATCATTATACCAATTTTAATAATAAAACACAAATCATAAAAATAATCAACCTCTTTAAACTAAAAACTAAAAGTTAATTAGCAAAAGTAAAATTAAAACTCTATATAAAGAAAGATGTAATGATGCCCACAGTCAAATCTAAAGCATTTTGCATTGGTAAAACTTTTTAAATATATATTTAACCTTATTTCAAAATTGTAAAGCATGGTGGGGCAGAGGCCTAATTTGATTGGCTAAAGCATGTTGCACGCAAGAGTCCCTGAGTGCTCATGAGGTCTAGTCTCCCCCGTACCTTGATCAAGACGTGCTACAGTTTATAAAGATCCCAAGTATTTCCAAAATCAAAAGCAGCGAGACACGGAATTTCACTATCGATAATTACATAGAAATGCGGTCAAAAAGCATTGGGTGGGTAACCAACTATCTCCACCAAACACAAAAAGATACCTAATAAAGCGTGCAAAAGGTAGGCTGCCCGGCTCCTCGTAATTAATTAAAGGAAATACAATGGATTATCCACACTAACGTTTAAAATTATGACGCTTCTAGATTTTCAAGGCCTGTCATTCAACGTTTAAATAAATATTTAAAGTCATAAAAGCTTTTATGAACATTTAGAATTTTATCAAATAAATTGAGAATGTTTTTACATTTAATTATTTAAGAGTTTTTTTTGTCCCTATAGATCACTCCAACACTATTATGATAAGAAACAAATTAAAACTCTTATACAATTATATCTACATTTTTTTTCAAACTTTTATAAAATTGTTTTTTTGAGAGCAACGAATTCACATGAAATAAAAGTAATATTATTTTATAATAAATAGTAAAAAAATAAAAAGTAATTTCAATAGTGTAGTGGTTATGCTTAGAATAGTTATTTATATTTTTTTTCCTCAATAAATTATTAAAAAATAATAATTCATTTTATTGTGAAAAATAGAATTTAGGAGGGAGGATCTAATAGTTGTTTTTATGCTAATAATTGTTATGATGTTGTATAGCAAGGGGCTTGTGGTTTTTTACCATTTTTGATTATTTGTGAAGTTAAACACTATCTAGTAATTGTTATAGTTATACTTAGAAAATGTGTAAGAAATAGTAATTTTTTTCCATTTATATCAAAGAAACAATCAATTATATGGGGATAGATAAAGTGTGCAGTAATACATGCCTTGGTACACATGTTTTAGTATGTGCGCACATCAACTATGTTTGTAAACTATCATATAACCTTCTTGAGAGTATAAATCAAACTCTATGTAAAAGGTACTTTTTTTATTATTGGCTGTGGATAGTAAAGGGTGAAGGTCATATCAGTAAAATAAATTTCTAAGATACATTGAATAATTCTTTGCTAAAAAAAGTCTTTTCACTATTTGTAAGCACAATCTCTCAAATAAGAAATGAAAAAATGATTCAATTGTAAGAGTATGTGCTAATTATTGACCTTAACACCTTAACTAAGTAGAAAATAATAGGTTCTTCATACTTTAAGAAATAATAATTTGTATCTAGCTAATAAAATTATAATGTTGTGATGATAGATGAAATTGGGCCTATTCTATCACATCTCCACATTTAGAAAGTCCCATCAAGGCATTAACTTCACATTTGTAAATGGAATTTTGTTGTATAAAGTAAACATCAATTAATAAAGGTGTAAGTTTATTAAAGTGGGGACTGAGACAAGATGTTTAATTGTCTTAAAGAGGAAAAGACAATAGTCATCCATGTGAATGATCTTA